>JAOXOE010000441.1:45440563-45464654 GCA_028565055.1 Phoeniculus purpureus
GGGCAGGGCCTGAAGCTGCCAGGGGAGGGTTAGGTTGGATGTTAGGAAGCCCTTCCTCCCAGAAAGGGTGATCAGAGCCTGGAATGGACTGCCCAGGGCAGAGGTGGAGTCCCCATCCCTGGAGGTGTTGAAGGACATCCTGGCTGTGGCCCTTAGTGCCCTGGTGTGGCTGCTGTGGTGATGTTAGGTCCTGGGCTGGGGTGGATGAACCCGGAGGGCTGTTCCAGCCTCAGTCATTCTGTGGTTCTGTGGTTCATTGCTCATTGTCACACAGATCTCCTACAGTTACTGGTTTCCCTGCCTGTCTCCCCCAGTACCAACTGTTGGCAGCCTAGCTGCCCTCTATCTCCTTTCACAGAAGAAATCGGTGTTTTGGAGCCCTCTCTGCCTGCCATGCTGAGCGTGGCCGGTGCTGGCAGTGGCTTGTCCCGCTCCTGGCGATGGGAACCCGCAGAGCCCTGTGCAGGGGCAATGACCATTCTCAAGCCTCACACACATTCTTTTGACTGCCGTCACAGTTCTTAACGCTGGGGACCATGCAGAGTTCTGACTGCAGATCAGTTTTTCTATTTTTCCCTGACCTCTCTCCCCTGCTTTAGTTACAGAAGCAAATTCAGTGTGTGCCCTGCGGTGCTGCAGTCCCGCAGACATGTGTGGTGGCCTTGTCACATTACTGCTGGCTGACTCTCCTCGACGGGGAGATAAATCAAGACGCTCTGTAATGGTGTGCTGAGGTCTCCTTGCCTCTTTTCCTCTCCTCCCCAGAGGTTCCACCTCTGCTTGGAGCCAGAGCTCGAGCACGAAAGAGTAGCTTTCCTAGAGAGACAGGATACCCAACAGTGAGATCTGCACTTGGGGCAGCATCTCCTCGTATCATTGATCCTAACCCCTAACAGAGCCTTGTTGGGAAACAGGAGGTTCTGCAGGATGGTTTATTGATGATCCTGATTGGATTTGGATCTGTGGCCCAAGCTCTGCGCTCAACATGTAATTTATACCTGAAAGTCTGCTGGCATGAGCTCCAGGGCTTTCCTTCTACTTGCTTTGGAGAAGCCAGTTCTGCAAAGCGTACAAGTGTCCTTGTCAGAACAGTGTGTATGGATGGCAGACGTTAAGTCCTAGGCTAAACCACGTTTTGATCGGGTGCACTTAAAAATGCTGGCATTTGTCAGCCCCTTGTCGGTGTGGAAGGCAGTGAACACTAGTGATGGACATGTGGCTGGGATCTGCACTGGCCTGACTTTACAAATCCTGCAGCTCAGCCCATGGCCCAGGCACTATTCTTTGGTCAGATTTGGTGAGGTCAGGGCATTGTCAGCACCACAGCAGTATCAGCCATGTGTTGTACCACATCCTGAGAGCAAGGGCAGGAATAAGGAATCTGCTGCCAGCCTGGTAGTGCCAGTGTATGGCTGTCACATACCAGGAGCTGGGGCGGGCAAAGAACACAATACCAGGGAGCACTGCAGTTGTGCATTTTTCTTGTTGGGTTTTGGTTGGGTTTGTTCCGTTGCTCTAAGACTGTCACTAATTTCTGCAGCAATAGAGCTGCTGCCAGTAAGAGGCTTGGAAATGTTAATTTTTAATTTATAAATACTGCCAGTTTATCTTTAAGGTTCTCCAGAGAGTGCTTCATGGGGTCATTAATCCTTGTCTTGGATGTGATGTGTTGGTGTCTTCGTTCCCTTGGGGCACTTTATTAACAATCCCATGAAACATGCTTTGAAATATCTAATGACAATTAGAACATGTCCCTTTTTTCCTAAATTAATCTTTCTAATTCTCTTTTAAAAACAATTTACTGAAGAACCCTACACAGGGAGCAGTGCCTGTGCACAAGCTGCAGACACTCTCTGAAGATGCTCTTGGGACTGGAGGTCCTTGGCTTGGAGCGGTTTCAGCTGCAGGGTCAGTGACTTTCCTCACTCAGACACCTGCAAGATGATCCAGGGCTTCACTTCCAGCCCCCTCCTGTCCCCCTTTGGTTTGTGTTAAGCTAGCTGGGATGCTGTCCTTCCCTAGTGGTACAAGGAAGACAACCTGAAGCCTAGGAAGTTTCCTTTACATAAATGAATGGTTCTGGGGGGCTACTGCCATCTGCTCATGGTCTGGTGCCTTCAGCAGAGGTGGAGCATGCACAGAGCAGAAGCTGCAGGCTGTTGGTTAATAACACAGTGCACGTGGTGTAACACACTGCTGTATGTACAACTGGGAGCAGGGGAAGTGTACCTTTAGCAGAGGACCTCCTTGGCTCTGTGAGACAGCTGAGGGATGCAGAAGCAGAGATGTGGTTGAGGGAAATGTTGTAGGGATGGAACGTAGAGGTCTTCCTCTTGAAGACCTTCAAGCAGCTGAATAACCCTGGTGCTCACTTACACTGGTGTGTGTCACTGGTGTAGGTCTGATAGCAGGGCACCCCTACAAACCTGCCCCTGGGATGCTGCTCTCAGCTGAAACCTTTAGCCCTTGGGCAAGGGTGTGAATGTTGGAACCCCATGTGAGCCCATTGAGCTCACACAAGCACACAACCGATCTGATCTCAGTGCTCAAATCGTAGCTGTGATCCTGAGGAGATGTAGTGCAGCAGGAGGTTGGCTTTGAAGAGCAAATTAATGGATGGTAGGAGTCAAACAAGCTGTAAGAGCTGGAGCAATTCTGCAATTAACTGGTGCTGAGTGAAAGGTGCAACTGGAGATGACTTCTAGCAAGAGCATGGCTTTGGTGAGAAAGTGGACCTTACATACCCCTCTAAGGAATAACGGTGAGGAGAAAAGGGGCAGGTAGTGAGCAGATCTCATATCTGACTGGTCTGACTCTCATCAGGCCCACTTCTAGGGTTGTTCTGCTAGTGCTTCAGAAAATGTCACTACTTCTGCAGGGCAGTGGGCACCCACTGCTTCATCCTTCTGCCTGTCTGATTGTAGGTCCTTCAGGCTGTTATATCAAATGTGTTAGATGTTATAAAATGTTAACTATTGCACAAACATCAGTTTATCTGGGTTCTCCTAATCTTGCTAGAGCTGAACTTAATCCCCACTCACAGGTGCTTCCAGGTCCTCCTACCTTTCTGCTCTGAGCTTGCTCCACAATTGAATCTGCAACAGGGAGGTGGGAACCGTCGGTGTTAACGTGCAATTGGGAAGGTGTTGGTTTCATTGTGAACCTTGTCTGGAAATAGTATCCAAGATGTGAAAAGTCAGACATTGGGCTTGTGCTGATGTAACTGCGGCTCTGAGATTGGAGAGAGCTGCAGCTCTGTTGGAGCTGCAGGAAGAACAGAGTGAATTGCCACAGAGCACTCTTCTCTTTATGGGTTGCCTAGTTCACAGAGTCACACCGATCTTCCCGTTGAAACACTTGTGCCCTTCTTTCATTACCTCAGATCATCCTTCAGAGGATGCGATCTCCAGTAACCCATCTTGTGCCAGCCTTCCCCCATGGTGCTAATTGCTCTGCTCTGCTCTGCTCTGCTCTGCCAGCAGCAGAGAATTTGCTGCACCAGCGTGAGCCTGGTTTGGCACATCTGTAACTGGTTTGGCACGTCTGTAATGCTGCATTTACCTCCTAGAGAGACTGGAGCTGTCTGTCAGAGCAGGGACCCTGCCTTCCCCCCTCAGCTGGCAGCTGTCTGTTGGGTGCACCCCAAGCCACACTTGGAAAGTTGCTAAAGCTTCTGTGGTTCTGCAGTGGAGCATTAAATCGCCGCAGTGAGTGTCAGAGAAAAGCCTTTTCCATCTCGTGCTGGTTGTGGCCCCAGAACAAAGAGGCGAGTGGGCAAGGCTGTGGAGCAGATGCTCCTGGCTGTGCGGGATGTCTGCAAGGGATTAGCAGGGATCTGCTCACAAGGGATGAGCTCCAAAGGCAGGAGGATTATGAACTGCTTTGGGTTTGCCTGGTTGGGTTTTGGCACTGGTGAGGGGGGCTACAGGAGTGGCTTCTGTGAGAAGCTGCCAGAAGCTTCCCTATGTCACTGAATTGATCTGTTGGGGAGGTTTCCTGGTGTCCCTCAAGGTGAATTAGATGTGTTTGTTCTTAAATGTAGAAGAAAAAGTTAGTGATCAGTGTCCTGTGCTTTGGGTAGGGTCCTGCTATAACAGATGGTTGTGTGGAGTGTTCAGAGCTGCATCAGGAGCAGAATCAGCTTCAGCTGATTCTTACTGCATCACTGGGGAAACTTAGTCCTGTCTCTGTCATCCCAGTTTCCAGACAGTTTAACTCCTCTGTGCAGCTGGGCCTCCTTGCCCTTCATGTCAGATCCCTCCTTAGCCACAGCTTACTGCTGCAGAGCGGTTACAGTGGGAATGTCCCCTTCAAATCTTCTTCCTCACAACTCTGCAAAAGCAATGCACAAGAGATCTGTAGCTTGAGGTGATGTTCTGGCTGGAGTTGTCTGGGATGACTTGGCTCTGGTGCTGATGGCAACCTGTAAGAAGAGGTGCAGGTGTGTGTTTTGTATTATCACATAATGTACATCTTCAGAAAATTCCTGTGTTCCAAAATCCAGCTTTAAATTGGTTCCTTAGCCTAAAAAGCTCTGCAGAGCTGGTCATTCTGCTGTTCTGTGGGCTCATGGACCCAACCCAAAAGCAGCAGGTGCCACCACCCAGTGAAGGCTCAGTGCCAGTGTTCCGGGTGAGGGTGTTTTTTCACCTATGGGCTCCTGGCTCTATAAGGAACGGAGCTGCTCCTGCTGATCTGGCACAGGACAGTAACCCCAACCTCCATCCTTTTAATGCAGCATAAACAAGTCTGTTTCATGTAAAGCTTTTGCTTTGCTGGTTGGCAGCTGTGAAAGAAACAACAACAAAACCCCAGCATCAAAGGACCAAACCTTTCCTGGCAGCTGACTGAAAGGACTTTGTGCCTCTGTCACTGGTTATAGCTCACCGCGCTTCCTCAACGGGTGTTTTGTTGCAGGTTCTTACTGCTGTTAGGTGCTTCATCAGCACGCTGGGTAATGTGAACTGTTTGCAGCGTTAACCTCAGCTCGCTGCTGAAGAACATGACTGCCCACTGTGGAGCAGCACCACTGGTCATCGTTAAGGGTGTTATCTGTGGGGGAGGAAGAACTTGTGAGGTGGGAAATGAGTGAGAGAAGCTCCCACAGGGACAGAGAATTTGTCACTGTTGGAGTGGGAAGGCTTACCGGTGAGCATCCCTGTGTGAAGCGTCTTCTCCTGGCCTGGCAGCCTTTCCTCAGCACTTCACCTGCTCTTGCAGTCATGAGGCGTCTGGAGCAGCAGCAGCGAGCTGACCCCAAAGGTGTTCCTGGAAATCAGTGGGGCAGTGGATGTCCTGGGAGCTGGGAACTGGCCGCAAACATTGAACTTGGTGAGGATACACAAGCCTTGTGAGAGCCTGGAGCAGTGAAATCAATGTGGTCCAGCCTGTAATTAAAGGTACTTAAGGACCATTAGCAGAGCTTGTAAAAACGCTGTTTAATCCAGTTTAATAGATGGGAGTTGTAATTTAATTGGCATTATGGAAGTGACATGCAGGCTATTTCCTATGGAAAAATTATAGGTGCAGTCGATATCCCCGTGGTATGAGTCAGTGCTACCCAGCCTTCAGGCCGATACCTCGTGCCGGCTGTGGTGTGCTGAATGCAGCAGTGCCACGAGTTGCAAATGCCCTGCTGTCGTGTTCTGGCAGATCTGGAGAGTGCTGGCTGTTCATCATAACCTCACCCTCCTGCAAAAGGAGGTTTCAGTGTGTGGGCTTTAACTGTTAAAGTCCGTAGTGCTGCCAGGGATGCAGTGAAGGGCTTGTGCATTAACTCTGAAGGAAAGACACTGTGGTCCCAGACTGGAGATTTCTCCTTTAAGCCCCACTGCAGTACTGACTATTACTACTGGACATCCTCACCTGTAGTTGTTCCCCCTGTGTTGTCATGGATCCACCACTTTCATTGGTCTGAGGCTTGAAGAGTTTGATGTTCCCTTCTCTGAGCTGCCTTGTTTGCAGAGCTGGGTTGCTCCTTGAGCAGTATATGGTCATTAACAAGATGATAAATTACACCTTACCCTGTGTCCTCCCCTTTTACCCAGTGTCCCAGACTGTGGGACAAGATCTGGGCCCAGGGTTTGGAGGGACTCTCTACTCTGTAGCAGTATGCTGAGCTCTTCCTTCCCCGTAGGAAGCACTTGTTGTGTCTTGTTCCAACATGTAAGGGAAAAAGTGGTTGTGTTCACCTTCCCTTGTGAAGAACCTGCAGTGATGTTTTTCAGTTCTCCCTTGTTTTCCATGGCCATCTTCTTTCCTGTTCTTTGGGTGAAATCCTGGCTGTAATGAAGTCACTGGGTATTTGGCCACTAGATTTGAAGGGAACAGCCACAGCAGTATCTTCCAAACTCAATTTTGTCTCCTTCCTTACTGTGCCAACCTGCAGTGGGGTGTAAGGAATGAGTAGAGGTTCCTTCACACCTTAAAGAGTCAAGGCATGGCTTATTTTCTTGGTTATTCTCAGTTTCAGAGAAAAGCACTCAGAAGCAGCACACCTGAGTCAGTTATCCTTCGTATGCAAACAGAATCCTCCACTTGGGTATTTTTTCAATTTGCAAGTCGAAGCAGAGTTGGTAAGGTCTGAATTTGTGTAACTCATGGCAAGAATGTGGTATTAGGAGAATCCTCTCCAGCACACCATTGCCCAGTCAGGGCAGCAGGAGCTGAGGTTGAGCCATGTGACTCAATCCAGCGATGACACTTGTCCAGACCTGTGGATGAAGAGCTCTGCTGAAGCCACCTTGGACTGTATGTGCCCAGTTTTTTGAAACAAAATTTGAAAAAGATAAGCCAAAACCCACCCAGGAGTTGGATTCTGTGTTAGGGCACTGGGTGGTAGGAGCAGAGCCCATCCTGTGGTCCCACTGGAAAGTTATGGGATGCTCAGTTCCCACCTTGGTACCCTCCTCTTTAGTGCCTTTTCATCTCTAAAGTTCTTTTCCCAAGAATCTAATTGCTCTGAATTTCTTACCACCACCCTGGACTGCTGTTGAGCTGCCCAGCTTTGAAGCTGGGAGAGCAAAAGAAGATCCCCTTTTCCTCTCAGTTTTCCTCTGCAGCAGCAGGGGCTGATCTGCACACCGCAGTGTTTTGCTGCATCTCCTTTTCATGCCCAAGGCTTAAATGTTCTGGGCCAGCTGCTGTTACATGTGGCTTCCACAGTGTTTCTGATGTAAAATTTATATGAACCTGCCCAGCATAGAGAACACACAGACCCCGACGGCTGCTCTTTCCCTTTTTGTTTCTCCCTCCTGCTTCCTTCTGGCAGGGCCAGAAATGGGGAGAGGTGGGAGATGTCAGTGATACCCTGTCCTGCTGCTCAAAACTGGGTTTGCTTTCTGTGCTGATCTGTTCTCTGCAGCCTTCCTAAGAGCCTTTATATGGGATGGTTATGTGCTGGCAAATAACCTGATCTGATGGATGCTGGTATTTAGAAGGGCAAAAATTCAAGCTGAATCTGTTTCAAGAACAAAATCTGTCTCCACATAATGTCGGGTCTGCCCTGATAATGTGGTTTGTGTTTTATTTAGGTGATGCTCAGCCCTTTCAAGTGCCTGGTGCCCCCAGGCAGCGGCTGCTCTGATCCCTTATTCTTCTCTCTAGGTAGAGCAGCCCCAATTGTCAGGCACACACAGGCAGAACTGGGTTTTCTGTTCAGTGTGCTGTTTGCTTGGGCAGTTAGTGACTGAAAATAAAACTAGCTCAGCTGACCTTGTGGACCCAGCTTTGCACCCCAGCCAGGATTTGGTCTTGTAACTGCAATTTCACAGAATCACAGAACATCAGGGATTGGAAGTGACCTCGAAAGATCATGTAGTCCAATCCCTCTGCCAGAGCAAGATCACCTAGATCGCAGCGATAAAATGGATGAATGACCTTGCTAAAGAGAGAGTCTATCAATAGTGTGATCTGCATTCTAAATACTTAATGCAATTAAACAGGAAACACTTTGCGGGGAGCTCAGCAACTTTCAGGCTGTAGGTGGGGGCTTGGGAGCTCCTATCCTGGAGTGAGAGCACAGGAGATGCCCTGGAATTGGAGGGGGCTGAGCCCAGAGGTGTCCCTGGGCACTGGGAGAGCTGGAGCAGCCCTGGGAGCCTGTGGCCAACTGCTTCTCGATTTGCAGTTTCCAACTCCCACCCCAGTGCCCCAGTTCCTACAGAAGTGAAGCTGTAAGTGAAAGGTGCTGGTGTGAGCCTGTGGCTAAGATGTGCCTCAGGGCCCTCAGTGTGATCTGGCCCTATTTGCAGCAGAAACCTGTGAGGAAGGTGAGGAGGAACATTCAAAGCACATACTTGTATTAACTGCTGTTTGAGTTTGGGATTCCTTCCTTGTGTCGCTTGTACAGGGGAAACCTTTGTTTAAGTATCTTAGAGCATGAAATAGTTCCCCTCTTGGAGGATGGAGGCAAAGCTGATTGGTGTGCTGGTTATTAAATCTGCTCCCGTTTCCTTGAGGACAGAACAAGACAAACATATTCATAGAAGGGAAAGAAAAAAGAACGAGGTTAAAGGCATCTTCCATCAGTCCCCACCTGAACCAGCTCACAGCTTCCTTGGCTTCTCTGGGAACCCATGATGAATCAGAGCTGAGCTGTGCAGGAGCTGCTTCTGAAAGGCACTTAAGGCACAGGAGTGATGCAGAGGAAGCACCCAAGCCATGCCAGCTCTGTATCTGTCTCTTATTATTATTAGAGATATAATAATATATTATTATTAGAGATAATAGATGGGATAAAAGGAGTGAAGACAAGTAAGGGTAATGCTCATGTGTGACCAGATCTGAGCAGAGGTGCCATCCTCACCACCTCCAGTACCTGTTTGCCCACCTTGGAGGGGATTCTGGGCTGGGCATGGGGTCCCCACATAGTGATGCTTCACCACTCTGTGCTCCTGCTTTCCAGGGACATCAGCAAAACCATTTATGCAGCTTTGTCAGCCCTTTCAGTTGGAAGCTCCTACCTTTTAACCTCTGCTGGCTGTTGAAAGATGCTCTGCAAGGAGCTGGATTGGACTTGTGTTGGTTTGGTTGTAATAGGAGTTATTATCAAGATCTGGAGGTGCTCCCCAGGCTCTGCAGCTGGCTGTGAGGTGTGGCAAGACCTGGGCACCCTCTGTCTCTCCTCATCTCCATCCTTGCTGCTGGGCACCGTGCTGAGCAAGAGCATCCATGGCTGCTCCTGCCAGAAACCACTGTTTAATGGGTAGCTAGTAGATGGTGTCATGCCAGCTGACACCATCTGAAATTGCACCCCAGGATTGTGGAGGATTTAGTACCCAAATCTGGGTAGATCTGTGTTTAGCAGATGTTTGTGAATCAGTGGAAGTCAGAGTTAAATAACAATTAGGATGGGAGCTGGTGTTGGTGTTTGCTGTATTCCTCTGGATTAGGAGTTAGTGTGGAGAGCTTGCCCCATCCCAATGTGGGATGCTGCCAGGATATGAGGAGTTCCTGCGCTGTGGCAGCGTGGGGCTGCTCCTCTCACTGCCTTTCCCTGTCAGCATCTTCAGCAGGTTCCCCTACATCCCTTGTGCGGCACTGAGCATCTGGGAGCAGGTGGAGCTCTAATCCACACGAGTGTGATTAGAAGTCAAGGCTTAGCAGCCAACTTCTCAACTCCAGGTGGTTCTGTCCTTTGAAAAACATTTAAAAGTTCTCCAAACAAGCCACCCCAAAGCCTTCAGGAGGGTTTCTGATATCAGTTTGATAAGGTATCTTCCTTGTAGAAAGAGCCACTTAGTAATATTTACACAGCAGCTTGTTAAAGCAGCTATAAATAATGCATCAGTGCTGCAGAATTGTCTGCTCAGTTACTTTATTTACTGGAGCTCGACTTTCTCTCTGAGATGGATTTTTTTCCCCTTAACTCTCGAATTCCCAAGGCACTGGCAAGTGACCTAGAACTCTATCAGATCTATGATACAGGTCACAACAAAGATCAGGCTGTAACTGAGCACAAGTGTGTTCTGAGGCTTCTCGGATAGTACACGCGATGCTTTTTCTCTTAATTATCTTGTCATGATAATTCCCTTTAATTATCTTGCCATAATAAATTCCAGAGGTGAATTAGTGCAGTCACTGTGCAACGCTGGTAATTTCCACAGTTTTGGATTTTCTGTCAATGTTTTTGCTGACAAATCAGGATCCCTTTGCCTCCTCAGAGCTGCTCAGTGCTAACGGTGCCCTATTTTTCCCAATTCCTCCGTTACAAAGGAGGCGGCAGGGCGGGGGGGAAGTGTGTGATGGGTGACATCTCGCATTGTTTTGCTGGCTTGGGGCGGTGGGGAATGAACCTTTGTGGTGGTTCAATGGACTGGAGAAGTTCTGCAAACTTTGCTGAAATAGTTTGCTGCTGCTGCTGCTGTTTGGTTTAAAAGGGGTTTTTTTGGAGGCTGAAAAAACCACCAAAAGACTTGTCTTCATATAAAGATTTTAAAGGTTTCAAGATGTACAGAGAGCTGAACAGAACACAAACTGTCAGAGCTCTCTGTTGTTGATGCCTCAGCAGGAGCTTTAATTTGGGCTGCTCAAACCAGAGCTGTTTGGAGTAAGAAACTGAACCAGGGGGTGGTGGGGTTGAAAAGCCTTTTCCTGCCTGGCTGTGTTGGTGGGACTGGGGTGGATTCGGTGGCTGATGCCATGGGTCTGGGCACCAGCTCCAGGCAGCTTCTGCAGAGCTGAGCTTAGCCCAGTCTCCTTTACATGGAGCAGAGCTTGGGCATCCAGCAGTGATACTAATCGTCTGGGACAGGAGAATTGCCCCATCTCATTCAACTCAGAGTAGCTGAGCCGTGGCAGGTTAGCAGTGCTGCAGTGCAGGGTGCACTGGGCCATCAGTCAGAGCCTGCAGCTCAGCATCCTCACCAAGCCCGAGCTGCCTTTAAACACAGGCAGCCTACAGAAAGCCCTAACACAGGCTGAATCTCTTGGCATATTTCCCCTCCAAGCTACCTGGTCTCGATTCACCCCTCAAGCTAGCTGGTCTCGGTAGGTGCTGTCCTGTGCACAGGTTGTGGGTGAAAGTTTTCATGAAGATCTCAGACAGCCCATGGGGTGTTTCTGGTGGTTGGAAGGGGCCAACAGTCCTTCATGCACTGCCAGATGCCTTTTCCCTGCATCTTCTCCCGTATCTTGCTTTAAGGCCCCCAAGTTTCTGCATGGGTACTGTTCCTCAAAGCTGCTGAAGCTTTTGGGGGTGTCGTGAAACGTCCTGGCTTCTGCTAGGTGAGAAAATAGCAAATCAAACCTCCAGATCATCTCACTGCTTCAAGGGGCTGATTTAATTGTGCTAAATAAACCTCTCCTCTCCTTAAAGCCTGACTTGTTTCCTTTCTGAGCTGTAGTCAGCTCTCTCCATGCTCAGGTACCACCCTGGCCCTTGCTCTGACCCTCCTCGGGTTCGGTGTGTCATTCCCGCAGTGCACACTCCTGAGTCCTACCCAGGGCAGTAAGGATTCAGGGTGATCAGTGGCAGAGCTGATGGCTGTAATGACATTTATTCTGGACAGCACAGCCTGCTGCACCTGCACGAAAAGGAAATCTGGGGCAAAGTGAACCATCGCTTTGAGCCATGTGAGGAGTGAGGCTTGTTTGCACCACACCCTGGGTATGGTTCTGGGTGATGGAAAACCTCCCATTTTCATGGAGTTTCACCTGAAATTGGGTCTGAGCAGCAGCTCAGTGCTGAAGGCTTCTTCAGCCCCCCATTCTGCAGTGCTCAACAGGAACTATTTGTGTTTTGAGCTGATGTGCCACTGGCTCTGGGGGTTTCCCAGGAACTTGGGGTTGCACCCATCTTCATATTTCTGGTGTCTGTTGCAGATCCCAGGGCAGAGCCCCCAAGCAGGACTGACCTTTGCTAGGGTTTGTCACTGCGAGGTTCCCCTCTCCCAAAGGCAGGTGATGTATTGGGCTGCACCTTCTGCTGGCTTTGCCTGCTGCTTGGTCAGCTGAGCTTGGCCAGGCTGCTGTGCTAGCCCTTCAGAAGGGACTTGGGTTGGTCATGCTTCTCTCAAACATTAGATTATAGGGAACTGGAGCTCTGAACATCTTTGCAGTGGTGTGGTGGGAAACCACAGAGACCTCATAGCTGCTTCCAGAGGCTGCTCATGATGCATTGTGTGTGCTGGCTTTTCAGCACCAGTAACTGATCCCAGTAAGGCTTCAGTGGCTCAAGTTTAAGGTGTTTCTGCTGGGGTGAACCATGAGGAAAAAGAATAGTAGTAAAAAACGTGGCTTCTGTTTTATTCCAGCACCCAGAGTGCAGACTCTGTTCCTTCTAGAGCAACCATCACCTTACAGTACAACCAGCATGGCTGGGAACATTATCGAAGTGTTCCTGGTGTTCATATGGGATGTCACGGTCATCTTAGACTATGGAATGCAAACAGCAGCCTGAGGACATGCAGCAGAGAGCTGAAAGCAAACCCAAGCAACTCCTCTCAATTTCTGAGTCTCATGGTGTCTATCAAGATTTGCTTCTGGATTTGCTGTTGAAGCAGAGAACCTGAGAGCCCCTGACCTTGCCTCCTGGGGCTCCTGTAACCAGCTCCAACATTGGCTCCGAAAGGCTCTCAGCTTTGCTTGCAGTTCATCCTATGAGTTTCAACAACCCCAGAATTAGTTGTGGAGCAAATTTTGATTTGTAATTGCAATTAATTTGGGCTGAGAGAGCGCCAGAGGCAGTAAGGAGGTTTTAAAGTACTTGGTGCTGGGGACAAGGACTTGGTGATTGAGTGGGTCTGGTAACATCTGCAAGCAGCAGCACTTAGGTTTAAGGTTAGTTAGCCCTGCATGCTAAGGAATACTACTTGATTAGGAACCTTTGGATGCTCACACACTGTTCTCATGTGTGTGCTGCCACAAGCCTACCTGCTTGCAGAAAGGGAGAGCCATCGAGCCTGAGACAGCTGGAGCTGCTGTGGGCACCCAGTGGAACCCACCCCATATCCCTTCACACCCTGCCCTGGGTGACCCTGCCTTGATTTAGGGTTCTTTGTTGCAGCAAATTCACTCAGGCTCTGGCTGATTCTGTTCTGCCCCGTGTGTTTATAGGGCATCTGGTATCACTGGCCTCCAGCCGCTGCTGGCAGTTTTATTCTGGAGCATGAGCCATTATTATTGATCAAGTGTTCGAGTGGCTTTGGGGTCTCTTTGCTTTCCATGTTCATGACTTTACCAAGTCATTACAAGCTTCTTGCCTCCACTTGTCTGCACACGAGATGGATCTAACTCTCGCCTGTCTAACAGCACTGCCAGACTTCTATTTCTCTAAAGAGATGGTTTGAATACCTTAGGATCATGGTAGAGTTCAGTCCTAAATGCAGTGTGGTATTTCCCCCTTCCAGCAGTTCTGCAGCACTGGTGTTTCCTCAGGCTCCTGAGCAGAGTAGAGATGAGAGGGATGCAGCTGTGTGTGGGTGGTAGGCCAGGACTAAGTGGTGGTGCTGTCGCTAACAGCATGCTCTGTGCTTTACTCCAAGGGCTAGAGCTCAAAACAATCCAAAGGTTTTTGTTCTTGTAAACAGGGTAAAGCACAAGGAATTTGTGCTTGGATTGTAGCCTCAGTGGTAGAGCTCTTGACATCCAGGTCCTGATCCATCACCCACTCATGGTAAGGAGAGTTCTTTAACTCTTTGCATTAACCTGGCTGACCCCTGGTGTTCACACTCCTGTGTCCTCACCGAAGTGTCTGCTGAAGAGCAGTTTCCTCGGTGAGGTGGGTTGGGGTAAGATTTTTAAAATATTAAACAGACCAAAGCCCTCATCTGCAGTGACTTCTGAGCAACAAAGTGCAGGAGGAAAAATAGTCACCCTGTAGTTTCTGCTTTCTTGTTGGGTCCTTTTAATAACAAAGAAGAGCTGCTTTGGTTCTCCTCACCAGGAAGGATGCTTGGGTTAATGTCTGTCTGCACCCTGCAGCTCCTCAGGGTCTGTGACTAAAGAGTTTGACTTCTCTGTCCCTCCTGGAGCTCTATGGAGAAGCGCTGGAATGTGGTGGATTTACTCAGGTGTGTTGGACGCACTCAGCCAGGAGCTGGCCTGGGATTTCAGCTCAGAGTTACCTGCAGACAAGGAAGGAGTGAGGTGGGAGCATCGCTGGTGCTCAAACCACAGTGGGTGGTGCTCACTGCCTCTGAACCTAGGAGTCATGGCCCTTGGAAGCTGAAGCATCTTCCCCGTGTTGTTGCTGTAGTTGTTTATTTGAGAAAGCAGAAGGCTTTTTTAATGCAGTAGGAGTTGAATTTTCAGGTTTTAATTTTCAGGACTTTAATGTCTTCACACATTTTTGGGCTTTGCCCAAATGCCCAAACAGGGAGCAAGTTTTTACAAAGGGGTGTCATGAGCAGATGTTTTCTCTGCTGGTTTCTTCCATGTAGTGCAGAATCTGGCCAGCAGCATCAGCACCTGACAAAACTCTGTCTGTGCAGCATCTCTGCTCTGAAAATTACCCACTTCTGTTGTCTCAGGAGCACCTCCTGGTACTTCCACTGATGGGCCATGCTTGGGATGCTCCTGCTCCTCTGATACTGTCAACTCTACGTGATTAAACACTGACCAACATCTCTTATAATCACAGACTGGGCTGGGCTGGAAGGGAGCTCGGAGGTCCCCCAGCCCAACCCCCTGCTATGGGCAGGGACACCTCTCCCCAGACCAGACTGCCCAGAGCCTCATTCAACCTGGCCTTGGGCACTGCCAGGGATGAAGCAGCCACAGCCTCCCTGGGCAGCATGTTCCAGGGTCTCAGCACCCTCACAGGAAGGGATTTATGTTTGTGCTGATGCTCTAGCAGAGGTGGCATTTATTGTTCCTGCCTGCAGCAGAGGACTGAGAAAGGACCTCTCAGTGTCGGGAGGAAGGTAGCAGCAGGATGAGTGGAGCTGCAGCACTGCCCTGCTCATGGCCACCGTGCTGGTGTCCTCCCTCAGGCTAGAATTAGTTTTAACTGTGAACAATAATATAAAAGAGAAATTTGACAGAGATGGATTTCCTGAGTCGGGTGCTGATGTGAGCACATTTATCATGCTGGCTAGGGGCTCGTTTTCTGCCGTCACTGCTGTTCTGGGGGTACCTGACTGCACTCGATAGAGCTGTCTGCAGACCCCTGCTCACCTCTGCTCAAGATGGGTTTTTTTTGAGGCAGTTTCCTACTGAAATATTTTACTGCTTTAAAGGTTTCTTTGCACAGCACCAGCAGAAGTGCTTCGTTTCCAAGAACACTTGGTTTGTCACCAACAACCATGCAGTGCTTAAACCTGCAGCATCACACCCCAGCCCTGGTTGCAGAGGAGACCTGGATGTCCTTGGCCCCATCTGCTCAAGCAAAGTTAGTCTGAAAAGCAGGTCAGGCCACTCCAGTGCCTGTCCACTCATAAGGAGGTGATCCCAAAAGCTTTCTGGGCTCTTGTCCCAGCACATTTCTCCTCCTGTGGTGACTTACCCCATCACAGCCTTTTCTCTGGTTAGATGGAGCCTGGTGCTGGTGTCTTTCACCCTACCCACACTCCTCACTGTGTCTGGAGTGACCCCAAACCATTCTGAGCCAGACCTGGCCGTCACCTAAGAATGTTGCAGATGCTGGCGAACACCCTGAGGATGGTGGATGTGCTCCAGACTGGAGTTCTGAAGTTCTGCTGTGCCAGTGAAGACACTCCTTAACCCTTCACCAGAGCAGCAGTCAGCTCTCACTCCATCCCACCCCAGGCAGTCAGGAGAAATCTTTGTGGGGTCCCTGAGGATCTTCTGGTGGGTCCAGTTTGCTTTCCCAGCAGATGAGGGCAGTAGCTGCTTTTGCTCTCTCTCCTCTTGCTGGGCCTCCTATTGCTGAGGCCAAAGCCCGGGTTTTGGCATTTTCAGGCAGCTTTCCGGGTACCAGCACAGACACCCAGGGCAGCACTGGGAGCTGAGGGCATCACAGTACCCTTGAAGAGATCTCTTCTCCTGCAGGGTGCCACTCTGCTCCAGGGCTGTCCCCAGGTGGTGGTGTTCAGGTAGCTGGGGGACATGTGAGTCTCCTGGCAGCATCACCAGCTCCTCTTGCTGCTGGGGGATTATTTTCCTGTATCTGAAGATCTCTGATGCTGCTGCAGCAAGTCCAGCCCTGAGCACTGGATCCCTGGTCCTAGAGACAGGACTCAACCAGCCTCTGAAGCTCTTTGCAGCCGCTGGGATGCATTTTATTACCCTTCCTGAACCCCTGGGCTGGTGTTGACCCCTGTGTTTGTGCTGTGGCTGGTTTGGAGGAGTGGGATCCCCCACACCAGGCACTGCGGGAGAGCATCGGGGATGGAGCCTGCTGTGTGGTGGATTTAATTGCTCGGGGCCAGAACGTTGTTTTGTAGCTGCCAGCAGCAAACTGCCGTTTGAGCAATCTCTTGGTGTAACAGCTCGGGAAAGTGACATTTAGATTAAAAGGGGGTTTTGATTTTTTTGCTTTTAGGGCTTAAAAATGCTGTTAGCTTCCCTCTAAGTGCAGGTTGTTAGGTTTAAATGTATGGTTTGGTCTCCGTGAATGTTTTCCACTTTAAAACGTGTTGTAAAAAAACTTACAGTGTGAAATTAAAAACACATTAAGAGAGTCTGAAATCATCCATCAGGCCAAACCATCCATGGACTGTGGAGCTGCAGAGCTGTCCCCTGTGTTGGTAAGAGTTGAGGTCACAGTCAGGACTTCCAAGCTCTCCTTTTTGTAAAACAAAGTGAGAGCAGCACCCTTCAAAGACACCTGTAGTGGTTGCCCTGGCTATAAATGGGTATTTTGGTTCCCCACTGGCAGCAGTGTTTGCAGAAGGGCAGTCACCTCCAGTGGTATTTGGGTGGGCAGCAGGAAACCACAAGATGCCAGTTTGGGGCTCTGCTGCTGGCACATATCTTGTCTTTAAATGTGCTGTGTTGCTTCTTAGCCAGGAGGTTCCTCTTTGGGAGGGGGTTTCACTTGCTTTTCTCCCCTGGAAGATGGACCCACTTGCACAGTCCCTTCCTTGCTCTGTGCTTCTCCTGCTCCAGTCACAGCCCTTAAGGAGAAGGAGACAGGAAGAGTCTGGGTGGAGGATGCTCAGCACTGTGTAAGGAGTATGGAGCTGAGCTCAGTGAACCTGCTCCACAGGGGCTCCTGTAGTAGAAGGGGATGGGGCTGGCATCACAGCAGTCTCAGACAGAGCCATCTGCTCCATCCCATGCTGGTGGCTTTGGGTGAAGCAGCACTGGGCTGTCGCTGGCAGTCCCTGGAGAGCTGCTTTCCTCCTTGTCTTGGGGCTATGGGGATGTGCTGAAGCGCACTGGGGCATGAGGGCTGTGCTGCCTTAGCTTCTAGGATGCAGTAGGAACAGATGCTGAGGGTAGGAATGCTGATGGTTACTTTAGCAGCGATGCCCTGGCACAGGCTCCCACCTCCATGGCCTGTTTGCTGTTGGATGCACTGGTGTCAGACCATCAGCTTCATCCTAGGAGGGTTTCTGCTTTCCCCTCTGCAGTAGCTGTTTTGCCATTGGAATAGGGATGAGGTTGTTAAAGCAGTTGTGTCAGGTGCCAGAGCTCGTCATGAGGAGAACCTTTGTTTCCACCTATGTACAACACTTTATTCCATGTTCTAAATAGAATGTCCCTAGAATTTGTGTTTATACAGGGAAGTGCTCTCCGAGGATGGAGCTCAGGTACTGAACAAAGTGAGCTCATTTCCCTTTCTTTTGTTTGATTTTTTATTCACACTGATGTTCTTCATCAGGTCAGGAGAGTGAAGAGAAAAGCCAGGTCCTGTCCACAGCTCTCTCCTCTAGCCCCTGCTGTCAGCCTGGCAGCTCTTACTCTCAGTGGATCATTACCTAGAGGTATCAGTAGAGAAGCTGCTCTCTCTGTTTCCTAATGAGAACTGAATTACTAATTACCCCAGTGTTTCTGTTTCTTGGGTGTTTGGTGATGTGGGTCCTCACTGCTGACTGAGGCACCAGCCATGGGGCTTTCTCCAGGCTCCCTGAGTGTGTGATGTTCCGCCGTCTGCTCCTTCCTGCAAGTTGCACCAACACAGAGGAAACGACAGGACTGACAGAAAAATAACCCCTCATTTTCTCTTCAACCGCAGCCCTCGCAGCTACAGCGGGGCAGGAACACCGTGATCTTCCCAAGGCACAACCACCACTTTGGGCCACTTTGAGGCCATTTGGCTTGTAATAACAGACATGGCTTGTGAATCACTGCCTTGTCCTCAGCTGTACAGGACAGTGATGTGTGGGGGCACCCCTTCCCCGTACACCCGCCTGCAGGGCAGGGACCCTGTGAACCCACTACAACCTCCCTGCAGGACCATGTGAGAGGAGCAGTATCTGCAGGGTTTAAAATGCCACCCTGATGGCATCCCAGACCTTTACAGTAGCACTGCAGCGCTTCTGTGTTCATCCCACCTCACAGCACCAGGGTGTTGGTGTTTCCAGGAGATCCAAACAGGGGTGAAGAGAGCTGGGAGGAGGTGAGAAAAACGACCAGCAATGAGCTGTGTGGAGTTCAGTGTTAGTCCTGTGAAATGAGAAGAAAACAATGACAACGTTGCTTTAATTAAAAAAAATAAATCTATTGTTTTATGATTAGGAATTTAATAAAAGCAAACATATTTAATTAGCTGGTGCTAATCAGAACACCAAAGCCCAGCAGAACATGAGACTCCTCAGCGAGTGGCATAAGAGGTGGCCCCTGTGAGCTTCAGCACCAGCAGTTCTACCCCCAGGCTGGGGACCTGCTCGTACCCTTGGCACTGGTTAAAGTGCTGGGGGTTGTGATTTAGCACACTGCAACAGAGGCACAGTTACGCTGGGGACAGGATTTGATGTGCCAAGGAGCAGATAGGGAAAGGGGCAGGAAGAGGCACCCAAGGTTTCCCTCGGGGAGGGTGCGGGACAGGCAGCTGCACAGATAATATGGAAATGAGAGGGGAGCTGGTGTCGAGCATAACTTCTCCTTATCCCCCAGGCTGTGGAAACAGTCTCAAAACTTGATTCCACTGCAGCTATTTCTGGAGTCAATATTCCAGGGCACACTCGAGGGAGTCAAGCGGGTTTATTCTGCAGAAGTTAATTTTGAAGTTCTGACTCGAGTTGCTCAGAAGCAGAGGAGAGCTTGCTGGGCATCTGCCAGCACAGGCATTCTCACAGCCCAGGCGATAATCTGACGTGGAATCTTGCATTTTCATAAGAGAAACCAGAACATTTACAAACTGCAGGTCTTTGAGCTGCCCACCCTGCCTGTGGCTACCTGGGGCAGCGGCTGAGCAATTTGGTTGCGCTGTAAGTTCACTTCAGTTTGGCTGCTGTTTAACAGCAGTAATTTATAGCTGTGAGCTACTGAAAAGCGATGGCAGCGTGTGACAAAAGCTATTGCTTATTTTGGTGTAGCCTACTAGCTGAAAAAGGAGTTTGTTGCCCTTTATTTCACTGTGATCTGTCCTCCCAGAGTGACACGTAAGAACCGAGTGGTTGGTACTTGGACCTTTACCTTCTGCTTCTTCACTGCGGATGTTTGCCCCGGCTCACTTGAAATAAAACTTGGATCTTATTGTCACCTGAAAATAAAACTGAAGATGCCAAGAGGGATGAGGTAGCAGCAGTTACAGTTGTGAGACTTGAGAGCAGGTGCTGCCTGTCCCACGAGGGAGTTTGTTCTGTTGTATGAGTAACGCAGCTCGTGTGCCTTAGACCTGGCTGGAAACAGCCACCAGAGGTTCAGGTCCCTTTAGTGAACAGCAGGAGAATCTCAAACTGGATTTTATGAGTGAATGTGAGAGTGAAGTCTTGCTTCTGTTGCATTAGGGGGCTGGGGTTTCTTTAACAGCTACCAACCCTGAGCCCTGCAATGCCGAACACCAGGTTTGGGAAGGGTGCAGGACTCTGAGTTCCTGGGTGCTGCCCACAATTGTGGGGCTGGGGTTGGATCCTGGAAGGATCTGATGGGCCCTTGTCACCACCAGAAATCTGCTGCTGTCCATCTTCACCACTGGCTGGGTGCCTGGGGAGGTAGTTACCTCCCTTTGCCTCAACACTTCCAGCTTCCCATTGCCTGCAGCCCAGGGCTTTGTGGTGTTCCCTGGTGAATGGCACTCCTGTGGCCTTGCACTGGTTCCTCTCTCCAGCTTCCATTTCTCACAGGGAAGTTACACTCAATCATAGGGCACAGCACCTTGGCCTTTCCTGCACCTTTAAATCACAGCACCAGCACCACCGCTGTGTCTACCGTCTGTGCAGCAACGTACTGCTGCGGTAATAGAATTTGTGGGAACAACTTCTCATTTTTATTGAAATCCATCAATTTTCATTCTCTTTTATTATTCAGTCACAAGGTAAACATTGATTAAAAGTGTTTTCCTCAAGCCTGAGATAGACCTCTTGTTCCCAGGCATCTGGCCCGACGTTTAAAAGCAGCAGAAGGAATATTACTTAGTTATCACGAGACTCCCTTTGCATTGCTGTAGGGAAATAAGTTTTGCTTATTTACCATTGTTCTTGTTCTCTTGTCTTCTGCAAATCTGATCAGCACTGATTTTGTTTCCTTCCAAGCCAATGATTAAAGTGCTCGGCAGCCTCGAGCTAACCATCATTTCCTGCAGAGATGAGATTGCTCAGTGGGCTTTCAGCTCTGAGACCAATCATCGAGAGAGCGCTTAATTGTTTAAAGACCCTTGTACTGATTTTGTACTTTTCTACTTTCTTAGTTAAGAAACTGCATGGTATTGACTGAAGTCTTCAGTGTCTTATGTCAGTACTGCTTTGTCTCCCACCCTGAGATGTGTAACTTCCTTCCATCAGCAGAGCTCTGAGGTGAGTTCTGCTGCAATTAGTTACCACAAACTAGTGCTAGTTGTCTTGCCTTCTGTTATTAAACACAAACACTCAGCTACATCTTCTAGCCTTTCCATTGCTTGAGTCCATCTGACTTGGATCAACAAGAAAATGCCTTTTGGAGATGTTTTTTCTGTGGTTTTAAATGAGCCACGGATGGTCAGATGTTCCTGATCTCTGCTGCCTTTGGTTCCCCCCTGTTATTTCCTAGCAGTTCTAACACACACTATTTTCACAGCTGTGGTTATAGCAGCACATCTGGATAGCCCCCTCACCCAGGAGGGGAGGGAGACCCTGCACGGCTCCTCTGACTGGACTGATTAAAGGTGCAGGGGCGGATGGGCACCAGCCTTGTTCCTGAACTACCTTTTCCAAGTTAGGGCTTTTTTATTGGGTTTTTTGCTGAGTTTCACTTTGTCTCTCAAAGCCATCTACATTTTCTAGAGAAGGAATCACGTTCTTGCTTTGTTGTAGAATTTTCCTGACATCAGTCTCCCGGAGCACTCGCAGCCAGGGAGCGTGGAATAGGGAAGTGACAGTAATGATGAAAAGCTGGTGGCACCCACGTTAGATTGATTTGTATCGTTACTGACAGCTTAGGCTCATCCCAACCCCACAGGACAACAAAAAGCTTCAGATGAGCCCTGTCTCTCTGTGCTGATGTGATGCTGATGGCACCAACAGCAGCATGTGGGGAGCAGGGTCCTGCTCGGGAAGCAGGTTTGTGTTGCCAGAGACACCACCTGCTGCTGGTCTGCTTTGGGATGGGCTCTTGCCCAGGGTTAGCTGTATCTTAAACAGGAGTAATTGCTCCCCAGAGTCCGCAGAAGATACCAGTGTCTTCACTTTCAGTGTTGTAGACTTCTGCTGTAGACAGCAGAGCGTGAACCAGATGGCACTTGGGGAAGTGTTGGTGCTTGGCTGCCCATACTGGAGATGGGGGATTCAGGAGCCTCCTGTTTCCAGGGCACCAAAC
Organism: Phoeniculus purpureus; assembly: GCA_028565055.1. Classification (NCBI taxonomy): domain Eukaryota; kingdom Metazoa; phylum Chordata; class Aves; order Bucerotiformes; family Phoeniculidae; genus Phoeniculus; species Phoeniculus purpureus. The sequence continues at coordinate 45,462,365 of JAOXOE010000441.1, forward strand.
ATCCCTGTAACTTCTGCAGCCATGATACCTAGATTTGTGTTTATCTTTTCCTCTCTCTCCCGTTTCTATCCTGCAGGTTCACAGTTCAGTGTCAGCATGGAGCTGGTGCTAGCATTGATCTCCCCTCTTGCTCAGAGCAGCATCCAGAGCAGATGGGCATGGATAAATGGGGAGGGGGCCCGCAACACAGGGGGCTGCTCTGGAATTGCCTGCACAGGGATTATTGTTGGCTGAAGAAGTGTTTGTGATTCCTATTGAACAAGAGATCAAAACATCAAGTGTTTTGTACAGTCCAATAATCCAGCCTGCCTCTTATCAAAACATTTAGTGCAGCAAGACAGCAGGGGAAGGTGCCTGCTCCCCACCCTCACACTGCAGCAGTAAGCGGGCAGACGGAGGTGTCCATACTCCCCTTTGTCACTGCAGCAGTTCTCAGTGGCATTTGATGAGGAGCTGAGCACCACAGACCAGTAAAGAATAACAGATATCTTCCAGGGTTCTCTGAAAGCTATGGGAGTTACATTCATTTTAGACCTGTACTTGGGGTTAGAGGGTTTCCCAGATGAAAGAGTTTTCAACATGGTAATTTTGTACAGAAATACAAACAGTATTTAATGATTTCATTTCCTTTAGTTGCACTGCTATAGCATCTCTAGAGATGCAGGATGTGGAATTGGCTGTGGAGAGTGAGAACAAATGCTCAGCTCTGACCATGAGGAGAGGGGCTGGATCAGGACCCCTTGGGGTCCCTACAACCTCTCCTTTGCCTCAGCAAACACGACCTGGTGCAGAATGTGGCCTCCCCCACACCCCACTGCCCTGGAGCTCATTAACCTGGACTCCCTTTTACTCCTTTAAGTTGTCAAGCACAAACAGTTTGGCTCTGAGGGCTTCTGGCTCTTTCTCAGACATTCCAGCTATGGGAAAGCCGTTTGGGTTTGTGCCCTGCACTCAGTTAGGAGCATGAGTGGAGATCTCACCAGCTGGACTTTGTTTGACTGTGAGACACAGTGGAAGGTACCAGGGGGCTTTGTGCCACTGGCAGGTATGTTGAGGGGTGTGGGGAGTGTGTGTCTCAGTGGGCACAGACACCAAATGTAGGTTTCCCAGAACTTTCCTTTCAGCTGCTGTAGCTGGAATAGATGAGGGAGAGGCAGCAGCAAAGCCAACTCTTGGTGCTTTTGGGGTAGCTCAGCTGTGCCCAGGCAGGTTGTGGGATGCAAGATGCAGGGTTACCACCCTCTCAGGAAGGTTACTCATGATGGTGGACTGGTATCTTCCCTTGCAGCACCTCTCTCATGAGAACATGTCAGATCTTTGTTAGCAAGGTAACTCAAAGCTCTGCAGTGGTGACGGGACTCATGTTCATCTCTTGAATTTTAGATGATTCAGTGGCTGGTAAAGTAAATCAGAGACTTTCAAATCTGGGAGTTTTGGCAAAAAAACCCCATTAATGTTACAATATCATCCCGTTAATTCGAAGTCCCTCACAGTCAGACAATTTCAATTCATTATAATTTGTTTTTTACTGATTGAATGTTTTTCAAACTTTAAAGCATTTAGTTTGTGGTTCTCAGTGCAGCTTGGGGTTTTGAACGCAGCTCCAAACCCGAGAGCTGGGCAAGCTGAGCATGCGCTTAGGGACCTGTGAGACTCTGAGTAGCTGCACATTGACAGTCTGGGCCGTCTATCATGGTATCGTTAGACTGGGACAAGACATACACTTGTGAGGAGGGATTAAATAGTCAGGCCACAGTACTTCTTCAAAGAGCCCATAAAAGCAGGCAGACGCAGCGTCTGTAATTGCAGGAGTGTTGGAGCTGGTCCCCAGGTAGTTGTCGTGTGTTGCCTTGTGCAGAAGGGATTTGTGTTGCTGGGAACGGACCTGCAGTGCAGAAAATGGATTTCAGCAGCCATTTTCCACTAGAACGGATGACCCTTAGAATTCAGCACTGGGACTGCTTGTTGGAGAGGTGTCCAATTTCTTCTTCTTAGGAAGAAATCTCTCCTTGTGAGGGTGCTCTGAACCTGAAACAGGTTTCCCACAGAGGTTGTGGCAGCTACATCTTTGGCAGTGTCCAAGGCCAGGTTGGATGGGGCTGTGGGCAGCCTGGTCTGGTGAGAGGTGTCCCTGCCCATAGCAGGGGGTTGGCACTGGGTGAGCTCCGAGCTCCCTTCCAGCCCAGCCCAGTCTGTGAATCTATGGAAAGAGGGGTATCGTGGTTTGAAAATTAGTAGAATTTTCAGAATTACAGGTGTGTGCTTTTATGAAGGAAAGAAAACATCCTGT
>JAOXOE010000441.1:45464754-45492502 GCA_028565055.1 Phoeniculus purpureus
CAGTTTCCTAAGCAATCCATTGTCTGGCAAATTTATCCGAGATCTCACTGAGACCTGACTGCTTTGGTTTCCTTTCCTCTTAAAACCTGGGAGCAAAGCAGTTTTCTTAGTTTCAACCTGTTACAAGGGGGAAGGAGGGGGGTTCTACTGCAGAGCAGAAAATACATGAGTTAGAGCCACTTTTCTGGAGGAGAGCAGCAGCTGCCTGGCTGCACTGGTTTTGGGCAGAGGATGGATGGGATTCCCCAGTGAGGTCTCTGCAGAGAGCTGCAGTGGGGAACACCAGAAAGAGCAGAGGCACAGAGCTGCTCAAGGGATGAGAGTTTCCTGACCTCAGTCTGCATCTGTGTTTTGGATTAACCAGCCCTCAGGGCTGCCGGCTGTGTATTTACTCTGTTTTAAGTTTTAGTGCTCTTTTGTAATGCAGCGCTTTGGAGATTCCTGTTCCCACCTTTGTGCCCCTTATTCCTTTTTTTAACCCTTGCTTTGGGTTTAGTTTTGCGTGTTTTAACTGAATTTACTGTGGGTACAGCCCAGAGATGTTAAATGCGAGGCAGGAGGTTTCTCTCTCTCTAGTGGTATTATTTTTCTCTCTCTCTAGTGGTATTATTTTTCTCTCTCTCTCCTCACTTTCCTCACTCTGCTCTCAATTCAATATCAACTGCAAATTCATCGGCAGCGTGCCTCCGTTCTGGGAAAGGTGAAGTAATTATGCCTCATTTGCTGAATTCCTTTCACTCTCTGCCTACAAGCAGCCTCTCACCAGTATTCCCAGCATGGAACAAAGCAGTGCTAATAGAACTGATATAAAATGATGCACAAAGTAGCTGAAATGGAAGTTTTAGGGTGAAAAACGGAAAGAAGTGGGAATTAGTCTGTTGTTCATTTGGCAAACTATTAAAGACAGAACAAGGCACCATCTGCTTTGATTCTTTCATCCCAAACTCCAAGCTTTGGGCACAGGTGAGCACCAGGTCAGAGCTGCTGTTGCTGCTGCTGGCAGACAGCTGCCCTGTCTCCTGGTGCTTCCACTGCCGCCTGTTGTTCCTCAAGTTCCCACGACCTAATTACCAACTTGATGTGGGAAGGCAGAATGCACCTACAGACAGTTCCTCTGGGCTGCAGGAAGAAGAGACTGAGGTTTGGTGGGATGCAGGGTGGTGAATTTGAGCCATCCCTCTGCATGGGCTCAGGTTCAGCAGTGCAGGTGCTGGGTCAGGTCCTCTGCTTGGGCAGCTGGTGTGGGTCAGGGACCCTCAGAAGGACACAGCCACATAACTTAGCTGGGCCCAGAAGAATGGGTTAAGCTCAGGCTGCTGAAGGCTGGGAAGGGACCCATGAAAATTACTGTTGGACATCTCTGGTGGCTTACTGTGTATTCACAGGGTGCTGTTGCAGCTGAGAAGCTCTACCTGGTGCTGATCTCATCTACATGAACCCCAGTGTAATCCAGAGCAGCCCCCTGTGGAAAACAGAGGAGGATTTTGCCACTTTCCCGGACAGCCCACTCTTGAACTCCTGCCCCAGCACTGGCCTTGCATCCAGCCTCAGTTCCCTTTGCTGTCACCCAACCTCTGTCACTCCCCAGAGGATGCAGAGGTGAATTCCAGCAAATGCTGTGGATCAGCAACCAGTTTCACCAGTGACCCCCAGCAGGACAAACCAATTCCACCAGCACCCCCCAGGAGGATGGCACAACACAGCTCAGCTTTGCTACCTGGTGCTAGAGGACTCCAGGCACTGTGGAATGGACCACAGCAAATACTTAGAGCAACTGGATTTTTTTTCGAGCTGTTAGATCCTTAGGCAGAGAGGGGTTTGTTTGTAAAACCTTGTTCTAGTTGCTCTAGTTGTGTGGGTGAAGGAACAGGCAGCTCCTCAAGGGCCCATCAGCGGTGCAGGGCACTGCATGAAGGACCTGGCTCTGTAGGTGGTAGACAATAAATCATCCAGAGGTGTCTTTGGAAGGGTTCATTGCTGCTTTTCCTTGGAGGTGAGCTCCGGCGTGAGGGATGTCTTTACACTGCTATCGGTGGTCAGGAAGTGTTTGATATGGCAATTACTGGGTACAGCAGCAGCGGCTCTGTACGAGCTCAGGCTGGAGCGCGTAGGTGAAACCTGTGGGGAAACCGCAGGTGGCTGGAGAGGACGTTTGTTTTTAAAACGCAGTGTGCCGAGGCAGGAACTCGGCTCACTAGAAAATAGAGAGTGGGATTCCAGTGAAGACTTTCTTTTCATTACAACAGCAATGGGTATGAAAGAGCAGTGGGGTCTGTGGGGCGAGCGCTGCTGCCAGCGCTACCTCTCAGTAACCAACGCAGGAAGCGGTGCCTGCTCATTCCGGTGTCAGCTCTGAGTTACAGCACCAGTGTTCCCTCGTGCTCTGCTCAGGGGAGTTGGGGAGGCTGCGCTTTAAAGGACTCTTAAAGTGGCCATAAATTCCAGGGCCTTGATGAACTGTTGGTGATGAACTGAGCTGCTCGATGAACCGTGAGCACCAGGAGCGGAAGCTGCTGCGTCCAGCAGAAGGCATTAGTGATGGTCTGGGAGTCTCAGGGCTGGTTCAAGGTTCAATCTCAGCGTTGGATGCAATACTTTAGGCTTCTTTATGTTAATCCCTTACACGGGTGAGGTCTGTAGCTTGCGGGTTTTGTTTTAAATGATGCTGAGAACTCCTCAGCTCTGCAGGTGTCTCACTCCACTGCCCCGATTTAGTTTTTACCAACACTTTTTCTTCCCCTGATGGAGAAATTCAAAGAGTTGTGTTCTCTTCCTCTCTGTGAAGACCATCAACATTGGTGAATTCTTTGGTTTAGAGTTTTGAATTAAAAGGGTTTATCTGACGAGTTTTACAAACTTGTGTTGATTCCAGTCCTTTTCAGGATTGTTGATTCCTGCCTGGGGTGAGTGCAAGCAGGTTTGAGGCTTCTCCGTGGGATGTTTTGTGGGGTGATAAGTAGGAGGGGCTGTGCCTTACTCTGGGCTCAGTATCAGCTGCCTGTCAGAAGTGCTGCAGGAGATGATGAGCAGGGAGCCCCATTTTGGCTCTTCCCACTTCCTACAAGATTCGTTCCAAGACGTTGGAAGTTGTAAAACAAACAGAGGAGTTTTTTCTCTGAGAGCTCTGGGGGACGTGGGGCAGAGGCGGCTGCAGACAGCTCTGTTTCTCGGTGTGAAGAGTGTACCCACGTGTGCCACTTCCCCTCCAAGGTGACATTTTCCAGTGGCGAAGCAGCAGCCTGGTAGGAACCAGTTTAATCCTGGTTTTACAGTGCCTTGCTGCATGACCTTTTGAGCAACCACTTGATTTGTCTGAGCCTCCATTTCCCCGTGGAGATAATACTGCAGCAGAGGGCTTTACAGATTAAACGGCTCATTGACTTGAAAATCACATTTCTTCCCCCAAATCATTTTCCTACTGTTTTTTGCAAATGGCAGCCAGGATCCCCCCTGCTTCCTTGGACAGGGGTTCATCCCAAGCTGTTCCTCCATCTGCCCATCCAGCATAGGATGGGGTGAGGGCCTGTAGCCGAGATAGCTGCTAGGGTATGGGCATCACAGGTGCTGCCAGACGGCTCCAGGAAGCCTCAAGTCGGGACTGGGGGGCATTAGACATCAGCTTGTGTCTGCAAGCAGTGAAGTGTTGAGGTGAGCAGAGGAGACAGGTTTGTCAACTCGAGGCTTGGGGACGGGCAAGTGCTGATCAGAGCCTTGGGCTGGAGTGACTTTGTGCTGCCATGCTGGGCCACTGGCACTGCCTGACCAGGTCCAGCAGTGGGGTTGGTTTATCTGCTCTGCTTGCATCCAGCAGAAACACAGTTGATTTGGGAAACCCCGTTTCCTAGGTACTTTGTGTTACTAACTCCCAAGGCCATAAATCCTTTAATAAGTCAGTTTCTTTAAAACAGCCAAAGAATAGCAGATAAAATCAGGGTTAGACCCCAAAGAACAGAGAGAAACAAAGCTGTGATCACAGCTAGTGAGTGGTAAACTCCAGGAGTTTGGATCACTGCTGTCATACCTGTGTGGAGAGACTGTAAGAACAGCTGGGCTTGGGTTCAGGTCTTGATGTGTTGAGGCAGTTTTTAACCTTTCCCTGTACCAGGCAATAGTCTGATGGCTGCAGAGCTGACAGAAGCCTGTGGAGCTGTGGGACGCTGGTGACCCAGCGCACAGAGTTTTCAAACTAAATTTGGTGTAAAACCCTCTGGTGTGTGGAGTAAGAAGTGATGAAAGCAGGAGCTGGATGGGTTAAGCGCAGTGGAAGGGAGAAGCTGCACTATCCGTGTTCCCTCTTGTCACTACCTGTGCGGTGCCTGGTCCCACCAGAGGTGAGGTAGGGGCAGGTCAGCACAAGCTAGTGGCTGTGGCAGGACAGGCATGATGGGTCCACACTGGGTGCCTGGATCTTGGATTGGGGGATGGGACAAACTGTGGGTCTGATGCTCCGGGAAGTGGAGCCCTTGCTTGAAAATTAAGAGCAGTGGAGCAGGAGCTACTCTTTTGCCTGCTTTGTGTGGGGGACTGTGGAGACCAGCCCCCCCAGGGATTTAACATCCAGCTGCTGGGAAGGAAGGAGAAGGTGCAGCCACAGAGAGCTCCAGGGTCAGAAGAGCTGCCCTAAATGGGCACATTAAGGAGCTCAGTCTTGTCATTTATTGAGAAGAAGTCTGAGACAGCCTGAGTGTATCCCACAGGGACCTTTGTGGGAAGGAGATATTGATGGTTCTGTCTATGAGAGAGTGCTGTGTTCTGGCAGGGAAAAGCAGGGAGGAACCAGTGGTTTAGTGGGATGGTCTACAAACCCAGTCTACAAACCCAGTCTACAAATGAGACCTGCAGGTATAGCAAGTGTGGCTGAACTGGGATGTCTCTTCTGAGGGAGCAGCTGGGTGCTTGCTCTCCAGGTGCCTCCAGGTCCAGAATGACCCTGACATCCACCAGGGTCTGCGATGCAGAGAGAAAAGTTAATGGTCTCAGAAAAATGTAACTGGAGGAACGGACTGATCTCTACCTGAGCAGATGAAATGTGTTACAACCTGCCCTTACCCTGGAGTTTGAGCACTTGTGATCTTATGACTTAGGAGCTGGCCTCCGATGGATGGCCCAGGGGCACTGCTATGCTGGAGGAGCAGTGATGTGAGCTGGGAAAGGTGTGAGTGCTCAGCTCTGTAGGAAAGCACAGCTGGTCCGCTTGGTTCAGTAGGAAAAATGAGTGGGGAGTTTCAGTGAAGATGATTTTATCCAGCAGTTCATTAGGCTGAGAATTGATGGGCTGTCCATGGTTTAGAACAGTTCAAAGGGGATCTTTATTTCCAGAAGTGCCCCTGCTTTGCCCAGGGGCAGCTGCGAATTGCATTAACAGCAGTAAAAAACCCTCTTGCAAGCCCTTGATGGAGGATGCCATGGTGGGCGAGTGCTGGCAGTGTGTTCAAAGCTTTGGAGGATGAGCATCACCTCAGGGTTACCACTTGCAACTCAGCTCACGTGGGCCCCTCTTCTTGCTTTCAGCACGGGCTTCGTCTCTGTCAACGAGCCGCCTGGCTGAGGTGCCTGCTTTTCTCTTTCAATTAAGCTCCCAGCTTAAAGGGTGGAGGCTGTTCCTTGTCACCCCTACTCTGACGGTAATGGGATTAGCAATACCTCTTGTGTGGCTGCTGATCCTAATGTGTTCCCAGGTCAGTTTATCACGTACCTGTCTCATGATTCATTACTGCTACATCTGCGACAGTCCTTTCATTCCTCTTCTTTCCAATCCTGGAGATTGAGCAGCCCCAGGCCCTACTCGTTCTGGGACAGTCTCAGACTGCAGGGAGCTGAAGGAAGGGTGGGGGGTGAAGAGCCCTACTCAGTCTGAGAGCAGACAGAAGACAGCCCCTTTTCTCTCACATTTCCTGAGCACTGCAGCCCTTCACGGGGAGCCATATGGAGAGGCAGGCTGGGAGCCAGTGGTCTGAGGAATTAGTGTGTGGTAGCTCTGCCCTTGGCTGGCTGTGGCCAGCATGGAAGCCCTCAGTGTCCAAGCAGCCCTTAGGTTTGTTGTTCTGTTTCTCTGTATAAGATGCTCTTGTGAGAGCTGGGATTAGCGTTCCTGGTGTCTGGGAGTGTTTTGGGTGCTGTTAGGGATGGAGCAGGGGCATTCATAGATCTCTGAGTGCTGGGCAGTGCAGCTTTGCATGTGTTTCTGTGGAGACAGCACTTAAGGATGGTGCCACTAGCTCCTGGAACCATCTGAGTCTGCAAGAGGTGTTTCTTGGGCTGGAACTCTACTGTCTTGTGAGATTGATTTGGATTATGTGAATCCAGGACAAGGACTATGGTGGTGATCGTGGTGAGACAGGGTGTTTCTAAGGATCAGCTGCTAATATCCTCTGATACATGAGAAGGACAAGGACAGAGCTTCCAGGAGTGACCTGGGAAGGTGATTGAACCATGGATTGAGCATCCTCAGCACATGTGAGGACAGATCAGTGGTGACTTCCTCAAGAACATGTCCCCTTGTGGCCTACAAGGTTTTCCAGATGGTCCTTCCCTCTCGTTAGTGCCTTCACAGAACAGAAGGACGAGGAGCAGGATGGCAAGAGAGTAGCTGTCGTTCACACTGAGCAAACTGGACTTTTTTCCAGGTGGCATGTTTGAAGGCTGCAGGTTTTGCATTTTGCTGAGAAGCCCGTCTCAGGGGCTAAGGAACGGGAGAGGCTCAGGGCAGAGAGGATGCAGTTCCGTCTGTGCCACAGGAATGGAGCATCTCTCTGTGGCTGTGACACAAGGCTCCTATTTGTCATCTGCAGAGTGGCTTTTCTAGCGCGTTTGTTTGCAAATTGTTTCCCTGCAGTAGAATTACTGTTCAGGAGAGAAATAATCTGGGCTGGGGCTGTCCATGCTCTTAAAGCACGAAAGTTTCCCCACTATTGCAGTGAGGAGCTGCCAGAATTGCCTCTGGACACAGGACACTGTGCTCAGAGGAGCAGCGGTAATGGCTTTGCATTTTCTTTCCAGGAGTTAATAAGACGCTGGATTTGCTCTGGTTTGGGATCTCATCGTCCTTCCCATCTGGCCGCGATGCTGCTGTGTTGGGAACATAAGGACTTTTTAGTGTCTCCTGTGTGAATTAATTACATGAAGGGGAACAGCTTTAAGTCACAATAGAAGAGTCCATTTTTCATTCCTGTTGTTCTTTCTCCTGGTCCAGTTGTGGAGTATTTATGGTGTTCACTGTAAGGCTTTTGTTTGTTTTAACAACATAAACTACACCAGCACCTGCCTTTGGAGCAGAGTTTTCCTCTGTGGGAGATGAACAGTGCAGAATAACTCATAACTTCTGTGAAAATAACCTCGGCAGTGAGAAATCCTAAGGAGTGGAAAGCAAACAGGTATTTCTGACTGCAAGGCAGAGCGAAATAAACGCTGAGAATTGTGCAACTGAGGAAATAGGAAATAAAAGAGCAGCTGAGAGCTGCAGCCTGGAAAAGAGCTCTGCAAACCTTGGAGGGGTGAGAGTCCATTTGGGAAACGGAGATTCTCTGCTGCAGATCTGATACAGGAGCTGTACTGATGCACAAACGTTGTCCGGTTTGAAAGACTAGAGCTATAATTTGCAGTGTTTGGAATGAAGCCCTGGGTATGTGCTGTGCACAGCAGAGAGGGGCTGCTGGCTGAGCCCTCTCTGAATGATGGTGCAGAACATCCACTGATGCTCCTGTCAGTGAACTCAGCGATCGTCTCGGGTACAGCCTGCGGCAGGGTGAGAGCAAGACCCAGACAGTTCACATCTGCTGGGAAGAGAATTTCTCTTTCAATCGTTGCTGGAAAGAGAAGCGGAAAGTCTTGCTCCTTGATAACTAGTTTGGTTCTAATGATCAGCGCTGTGTCAATGGGAAACAGGCACAGGCTCTGAGCCCTCCACCTCCACCACCCCAAGAAAGACAGTTTGCCAGCACAGAACTGACTGAACTCCCAGGTTCAGCTCTAGACCGTGGAAGAGCTGCTTGAGGCCCACCAGCTGTGTCGATGAGCCCTTTCTTGGAGGGGATGAGCCCTTTCTGCGTGCTGACTTTAAGACTCTTTCAGTGAGCAGGAGGAACCTCCTTGCAAGCGGTCTGTGGCACAAGCTGTGGCACGATCAGCGCAGATGTTGGTATATTCAGCAACAGAGTGCTGATGGCAAACGGCAGCATCACAATTTCAAACCCAGGCCAGCAGCAATCAAAGTCTGTCCCTATAGTAGTACCCAGTGGCTTTTGAGAGCCCAGGTTTTGGCATGATTGCCCCAATTTCTCCACAGGACATGTGTCCCATAGTCTGAGCGGGAGCTCTGGGATCCTAAATTCAGAGCAGGGCTTTGGGTAATGGGCAGAGCTTCACTGCATCCGTACATGAGTCAAGCAAGTTATTGAACAGTTCTAGCAAACTCCTTTGCTCAGTTGGTGGGTGACAGAAGAGGCCAGTCCATGCTGGGTGTTCAGGGCTGCCTTGAAGGCACAGAGGGAAGCCAGATGGAGTCGACAGTTTTGTGCTCAGCCTTAGGAGGTGGATCTGAACCTGTGCGTGTCCTGCACAGCTACCCTGGAAAGTCTCCATTCGCCAGGTGCCAGGCCACCAGTATGCCTCCCTTATGTGCATGGTGTCCAGTGGGAGCCCAGCTCGAGGGGAGGGGAGTTACTGGTGTTCCTGAATACTGCCAGCACCTGCTGGGATGGAGCTGCAGGCGGAGCTCAGGACATTCCAGGGTGAGTTTTTGGCAAATATTTCATGTTGCTGCTTCCTTCCTCAGGGTGGGTGGCCTGCTGACCCTGGCAGTGCAGTGGCTGGGGTCCCATCTGTAATGGGGTTTGGTGTCCCAGCATCTGTTTGGTGGATTGAAGGAAGTCAAAGCCATCTCTTTTTCCTTTATCCTTCTTCCCAGGACACCCCCAAAGGTACAGGGTGACTAAATGAACCAGCCGGGGCATTCTAAGTTCTGCAATTCTGTTCTGAAAATTTTCATAACTTTAAAAGCCCATTTCTAGTCCTTTGGAGGGTTTGGTTTATCTGATTGTTGTTATTCATGCGTTATTTTATGACACAGCAGTCAAACCAATGGCTTGTCGTAATGTGACATTATTGCCGAAACACTCTCTTACTTTAATGTCATTTATAAAACCCGGCTACTATGACTGATCCATGGTGATTGAAATAGATCAGCTCGTTTTCCTAGCTCCAGCTGTCTGTGCCTCATGGATCACTGGAGCGAGGAGTGTCAGGTTTGCTTGTTCCAAGTTTACTCTGCAGTGGGCAGTTGCAGAAAGCCATTGCCAAGTGAGGAGGGCTTGGGTTTGAGCTGCAAGCATCACGCTGCTGCTCTGTGTGTTCCACATGCTGTACCCTGATAGAATTCTCCAGAAATTGAATGTGGTGCCCACTGCTGGCACAGGGCAGGTGTGCTGCGTGCCCTCGTGGTAGCCATGCCCAGTGTCAGTGGCCAGGGAATCCCCAGAAGAACTCAGTTCACTCCTGTAAAGTTGCCTTGCCTGTTGTTCCAAGGTGTGAGGGTGTAGTGGGGACCTGCAGAGGTAGCAGGGAAGGAATGGCATGTGAGAACATGTGTGTGTGTGTGGGGTCTGTCACAGCTGGAGGCCATCGAGCTCTGGGCAGGGTCTGAAATGCTGTTAGCGTGTTGCTGGGTGTCTCACTGTGTTTGATGCTGGGACCAATGCGCTCCCTATTCAGAGATTCTGTCCTTGTTGGTGCTGTCCTCTGTTGCTTGGGGTGTGAACATGGGGCTGGGTGGACTGCCTGCTCCTTGCAGCTGTGCGTGGGATGGCATGCACAGCCACTTGCTCCTCACTGCGCAGCTTTCTCTGTGAGGTGGATGGCAGTGTGAGGGAGAGGAGCATGCATCACTGGTTTTCTTCTGCAGGTTGCTCTGCACCGAGGATTTGAGCTACTAATAAACATCTGAACTAGTAATTGATCCTGATGCTCCAACTCCCCCCACAACCACCAGAGCCCCTCCTGTCCCTCATTTGGGCTCAGTTGCTTGCTTTGATTTCCTGCAAATCCATCACCCATTCACGGGATATGGTTCTCATTTGCTGGCAGAGGACTTGCTGCTGCACTGCTCTGCTCCAGCCTTCTCAGGCTGCATCTTTTAGCCATTTTTGCTGTTTCATTGGTTTTTTGGGACGCAGGTAGAGCTCTCCATGGAGAAATGGAAGAGCAAGGTCAAAACATGACATCAATTCCTCTTCTTGTACCTTCTTCAAGAGAGCTCTCCTGGGGCTCATTCTGTTCCACCTTGGGTTATGAGAAACACTGCAGTTTTGGCTTTAAAAGCAGAACTGTGGGCACTACCTCTTGTCTTCTGGGGCGTGAAGAAATATGCATGCTCTGGTTTAAAAATGCCCTGGTGTCACAATTTGTGCCCCTTTGAGCTCAACTCTTTATGAGTTTTCCATATTATAACTTTGCTGTTATTTATTAAATCCCTGATAAAGCTGCTCTTAATGCTCCTGTAATAGAATATGCATATCTGAATCTGCTGAGTGTGTGCTTTGCCACCGATGCACAGTGTTCTGATTAATTAAATAAGACTTAGAGATTCACAAAGCAGTTGCTCCAAAACGAAACGTTATATGTACCTAAACACATTAACAGTTATGGAAACTTCATTTGTCCCTTATACAGTCTGCCTTGAAATTCCACTGATACTTCGACAGCCTCGTGATTTAATGATTTAAAATGAATTTTCATTATTAAATGCATTTTAAAAATATCTTTCAGAATAAATAAAGGCTGGTGTTTTGCATAATGGCAATTTTACAGTGCTTCGGAGGGAGAAGGAGCAAGGGAGCTAAACCCCGATGTGAACTTCTACCTGGTATTTAAAGTAAACGTTTTAACTGTCCTAACCACAGTCTGGGAATGTCCTTGAGCTGTGATGGATTTTTGGTAACGAAAAGGTTGCCTCTCTTCCCTTCATGGGCTCTGGGTTGTCTGAAGTTGTGCTGCAGCTCACTTATTATCTATCAACAGTTTACTGGGCAGTTAATCAGCCAGCACCAGACAAATCCAATCCTTTATCAAGCCCTTTATCAAGGGCTCATCAAATGGCTGGGAGGCTGCTCTGTTAGTCCGATGAGACCCAGCTGCCACAGCTGTATTAATTCAGCTATAAAAGACAAAACCTCATTCACTCAGTTCCCAGAGCTTTATCTTCTTTCATGCAAATGGGAAATGAATGATGCATCAGATACCCGAGTCTCTCCTTCATCCAAGGTCTTTGTCCCTACAGTTTCCTTTTTGTGTAATTAATGCTTTAATGGCTGGGGGGTTGAAGGCCTAGGAGAGGTTGAGGGTTTCAGAAGCCGGATGAGAATTGATGGGTGGTGTTGTGAGGAAAAACATTAATCGAAGACTTGGTGTCTAGCAGAGGAAGGAGTTTTCCCCCCTCCTTTGATACCAGGTTTGCTATCGACTGGCTCCCAACAGCAGTACCTTCTGCTGTATCTCTTACCCAATTATCACTTACAGCTCAAAGTTCATTAGCAGGCTGGGTCCCAGGGCTCGGCTCACAAACACCGGTGAAAGCCCGTTGAAGCTGTTCTCATTAAGCCTTTAGTACAAAGGTACTTGGCCATACTTGTCATTCCTTTGTTTATTAAATCAATGGAGCACCACTTTCTGTGCTTCTGACCTGTCCCAGCCACGCTGGTGCTTTTGTTCTTTAGTCCTTCTACTTCCACTGCTCCTTGCCTGGGGACCTGGGCTTGTCCTTTGAGCTTTTCCTTCTTCCTTGGTACTACCCTTAGGGCTCACTTCCCCCTCTCAGTGTGTGCTGTATGATCACTGCTGTATGTGCTGCACCATCACCCCTGTTACAGCAGGTTTTGTCATCTAGTCAAAGCAGTTAAAGATTTGGGAAGTTTTTCAGTTCCTCTGGGTGGTGGAGGTTTGGAAGGTGGGCTGTGGTGTGGAACATGAAGCACTCGAGCTTCCAATAACTTTCTTTTTGGCACACTGACCTTTATAAAAAGGATTCATTTGAGTCTGGGACACAATTTCCTGACCCCACGTGAGGAAAAAGTAGCGCTGTGTGCTGTGGAAGCTCTGCACCACAGTAAGGAGTCCTCACCTCCCTCACAGCATGTCACAGAGCAGCAGCAGCACCTCCTATCAGAGCAGAAACAGCGAAGGGTTTGTGTGTGCGATGCACTGAGCACCTCTGTTACTGGCTGAGCTGCCCCCTCCTCTCCACCTGCCTCCCAGCCGTTTAAATCCCTCCTCTGCTTTGTAGAGCGCTGTGCCACAAACGTGTACTGAGTCAATCTGTCATCAGGATTTTATTATGCAGTTCTGATGTGCAAGAATGGTATCTAAGCTGTTTAGAGTCATTGATTGCTATTGAGCTAATGAGCCAAGTGCTAATCAATTCTCTGGGAGCTGCCACGAGAAGCTATTACACCTCCCATGGTGCTGCATTGACGGCTTATTGGCAGAGGGGTTGTGTTCTCTGCTCAGATTTCACCAGACAGACGATAATAATCTAGAAAATAGTTTACCGTCGATGATACTATCAGGCATGTCTGGGAATGATGAAGGAGGATGATGCCAGTGAACTGCTGCATGGAGCCGCCTTTCATTGTAGGTGTGTATTTACACACTGTGTCTTCTACTGCCTCCAGTAACCCACACCAGGGCAGAGAGCTGACTGGAGATCTTCATCCCTCATGGGAAATGCAGCAGGTCTGCCCTCAGGCTTCAGGAGCGCACTGGGGACTGTGTCTTGAGGGAATTGGAGTGTCACCAGGGCAAGGTGTGATGTGGTGACCCTGCCTGTGGCAGGGAGTGGAAATAGAAGATCTCTGAGGTACCTTCAACCTAAGCCAGTCTGTGATTCTGTGGAATGGAGGTAGGAAAGGCACTGAGAGTAAACTGGGTTGTTCCTGGAGTGGAACCACTGGGTAGGCTGGGGCAGGATGGATTGAGCTTTTTAACAGGGATTTGAGCCTGCAACAGGTAGGAGAACAGAGGTCATAATCTTCAGCTGATGTCTTTGGTGCTCTCAAGCCTAATGGAGCTGAAGACCATTTGGATGAGTTGTTGAGGGATATGGTTTAGGGCTGAACTTGAAAGGTAGGGTAGATCGTTGGACTCAATGATCCCAAGGGTCTTTTCCAACCAGAGTGATTCTGTGGTTTCCCTGGGGTGAGGGAAGGTTCATGCAGAAGTTAGAGATTCAGATAGAGGATGGAATAAGAGTGAAAATAAAGGAGCACTCAGTTTAGAAGTCACAGACTCGAGCTGATGCTAGGCAGATGTGGCAGTTGCTGTCTCCCTGGTGTCACCCCTCAGGCTTCTCCTGCCCTTCTCCCCACAGCACTGTGGCGTTTAGCATGAGCTGAAGTGTCTGCTGATGAACTGCTGAATCAGACCAGTCTGTAGCTGGAGTACCCTCCCTCTGCTCTCGGTCTCTATTAGCCAGGATTGTTAAAACCAAACCTAATTGACAGAGCCTCTTAATGGATAAATACATTTAAATTTGTCTCTGCATCCAAAACACTGATGAAGTTGATGGTTTTGTACCTCAGAGGTTAATTTTTCTAAACATTGATATCACAGAATGGAAATGTAATGCCATTGCTTGGCTAAGGTTGTCCCTCTCGTGGTTGATTGCACTGTGTTGCTGGTTGGCTTTTTTAACAGAAGTGGGAAAACTGGGCAGGTTTTGACTGAAATGACCTTGTGCTGTACATGTCACTGGCTGATAAATCCTAGGAAAGCTGCAGACATCTTCCCAGCAGCTAGGACAGCCATGGCTGGAGACCTCCAGCCTGGACCTCCCACTGGTAGGAAAGCAAGAGTCTTATTGGGGCTGCAAGTGGATCTCTGGGGCTGCTGTGCCCAGTGTCACTGTCAGCCTGGTGCTGTGGGATGCTGCTCTAGTTCCTTGGCTCTTCAGATCTTCAAAGTCCTGCCTTGGGAGGGACCACCCTGCCTGGTTCTCTGCCAGTACAGCGTTGCAGGTGTATTATGCAGCCTCAACCCTAATTCTATAAAATGGCACGGTGGGTTGGAGTGGGATCACTGGCAGATCGCTGCAGAGCCTGGTTGCCCAAGGTGCAGGGCTGAGCAAGACAATGCCCTCCCTGGCTGCTGAGGCAGGAGGTCTCTGAGCTGCAGGGCCCAGCTCACCCTTAGGTTGCTGGCTCCAAGGGAGTCAGAGAGGAGAGAGTTCCAAATGATGACCCTACCCATTGCTGCCCCATAGAGAGCTGTGGAAGCAATGGGTACCTTGTGTTTTCCCCACAGTGGCAGCTCTAAGAGCTGAAGAGCCAAGGCAGTTTCTGTGGCATGGCAAACTGATCTTTCAGAGAGGTGAACTCTGCTTCTCACAGGGAATTTTCCAATTGGAAAAAAAGAACCATTAGGTGGTTGCATGTGGAGTGATGTGGAAACAGCACAGTTACCGTTACAGCTGTACATGCAGCAAGAATATGACCGTGACTTCCCGAAAGCTCCTGCTTGAAGCCATCGCCCATGCAGGACTGCAAGATAAGAGGTGATATGTGAATGCACGGGAGACCCTGCTGTTCGTGAGTAGATGGCCTGGTGTTTCCTTGTACCTTACCCCAGAGGCTGAATGAGCTGCAGCTGCCCCAGAGGTGGTTGGCTGTGAAGAGGCACTGCTGGGCTCACTGGCTGGCAAGTCCTGTGGCATGGGCATGGGCTGGAGCCAGGGTGATGTCCCCACACCATCCTGGTTAGAGCTGAGCAGCCATGAGGGGCTGCTGTGTGCAGGCTAAGGGGGTGCCCTGAGGAGGCAGGTTTGATCAGAGGGGGTCTGGAGAAGTGCCAGTCATGTTCCTGGGGAAGGTGCACCAAACCAGGAGGAGCTTCTTCACT
This sequence comes from Phoeniculus purpureus, assembly GCA_028565055.1. Classification (NCBI taxonomy): domain Eukaryota; kingdom Metazoa; phylum Chordata; class Aves; order Bucerotiformes; family Phoeniculidae; genus Phoeniculus; species Phoeniculus purpureus. The sequence goes on from JAOXOE010000441.1 coordinate 45,479,638, forward strand.
GCAGATGTGCTGCTGTTGCCTGTTACAGAAGGCTGTGCTGGCCATTCTGGTGTTTTATCTGGACAATTCTTCTGAAGAAGAGAGAAGGTAAATTTGCTGTTTTCTGGTTGACCACAGCAGCTCCTCAGCTGCCCATCTGCTTCCCCAGGGTTCTCCTGACTGAAGCTCCTGCCCATGTTTTCTTGCTGCACCTGTCTGGCTGAGGTCAGAGAGACCTCCACTACCTGTTGTTTTCTCCTTGTGAAGGTTCTTACACACTGTAATCAAGGCTTGTCCTAATTGCCTTTCTGGACAACTAAACAGATTAAACTCTTTAAATCTCTCCGGGTAACTAACTTTCTCTAACAGTCAGATTATTTGTGCAGCTCTTCTCTGCCCTCTCTCTCATCTGTCAAAAGCTCTTTAAAGCGAGGCAGCCCAGGCCCTGTGGATATGCAGTGAGGCTCTGTTGAATGCACTAATGTGATCTCTGCCACGCCAGCCCCAGCTGTGCAGCTCGGGGCTCCATCTCCTGCTGCTGCCCAGAGCTTGCCCAGCCCTCAGAACAATATAGTTAGCACCATGGCTGAGCCATGGCCACTCGAGGTCCTGGAGGTCTTTGTTTTCAGTAACTTGATAAGACACTGGATAGGCTGTTTGGTGCAGCTCCCACTTACAGCAGCAGGCTGGAAGCTGCTGCTAGTGTCTGCATTGGCATCCTCATCCCATCAGGGATGCTGCGTCTTCCACTGGCGATTTGCTCATCAGTTTACAGACAATTAAGGGAAAGAGGAGGAAAGCCACAAGCTTCTCTTTGCTCCTGGCTGTAACATTTCAAGTGGTTTATGGTTTGCTGAGTTTGAATTTAAGCTGTACTGTCCTTGTTAGTGCCCACCCTTGTGGTGTTAAATTGAGCGCTGTGTTGGATGTGCCAGCCCGCAGCTACCCCAGCCCATTAGCTCCCCTGCCTAGGAGAAGTGGTCTGGCTCATTAACGCAGCCTTCATCCCAGAATCTGCTGCAGAACTGGCTTGTACTTTATTTCTTTCCATTCTTATGCCAATCCGGTACCAAGTGGTTCAGCTCCAGTGTCTCCTGCGGTCTCCCTACGGTACCAGGAAGGTCTCTGAGAAGACCTCTTGGAACAGTCTTTTCAGTGTTTCTTCCCCAGAATTGGAGACCTCTGCTAATTTGCTCCTCTTTATGCTCCCGTCAGGCAGTACTTCAGGAGAAGTTTGTAGCGATGTGGGGTGAAAACCGGATGAGCCAAGTCTCTAGGTGCTGTGAAGTGTTTTGTCTCACAGAAGCCATGTGGAGACGTTGGCAGCAGCAAAATGTGGACTGAGCGCCTCAGCAGAACTTGCGTGGTGCTGCTGCTGGCTGGGTGACGAGGTGTTTGCAGAGCAGCCTCTCGTTCGCTCCTGATTGAAGTTGGCATGCCCTGGAATGCAGGTGCAGCTCCTGCACAGAGGGGAGAGGAAATATTTAGCGAAAAGTTAAAGGGAAAAAGCTTCCATCTCAATCAACTTTCAGACACCTTTTTTTTCCAGTTTCCCCAGGGAGGAGAGCGATGGTGAAGGCAGAGACTAGCTAATTTCTGAGCAAACACAGCTAGCATTGACATGTAAACAGCTGGGACTCTCTGTTGGCTCAGGGGAGAGAGTGAGAGCAACTCGCGTGTGTGTGCTGCACAGAACCAGGGGTGAGCGTCTTAGTTAGGGGAAGTATGAGGCTGCCTCCATCCCCAGACCCTGGTGGGATGGTGGTTTGGGGTGTGTGGGAGAGGAGCAGTCATGTCCCCATGCCCAGTGTCCCCACGCCCAGCATCCCCAGCAGCAATATGTATGTGGTCTGTGCTTGTGTTGGATCCTGTGTGCTGCCAGATGCCTGCAAGAGGTCCTGGAGTCAGCACCCAGTGACTCTTTTCCCTAGCGGTCAGGTCAGCCCTGGCTCGGATTTGCCCTGTGGCTTCAATGCAGCTTTCTGCATGGCACCACAGCCAGCGGTGCTAATAGGACATTAATGAGAGCAGCGACACAGCTCCCTTGTTACTTGGAGCTGTGCAAATGCTGATTATTTCGTTGTTAATGATTTTGTTCTACACAGGTAACTCTACAGCACGGTGAATTCTCCTCTGGGTGCCACTTTCCAGCAGGAGCTGACTCAAAGGAGTGCGCTTCGGTTAACAGCCCTGCTCCTCCTGCACAGGAAAACCTGAAGGAAAGCTCTGGGGTGCAGGGGATGTGAAGGCTCTTGTCCCATGTTCGGGTGAAGTTGCCAACACTGCTGAAGCCAGCGGCTCAGTGCAGAAAGGCTGCTGTGGGTTTGCATCCTCCCACCTCGTTGTTTACACGGGCGGTGATACACGAGGGGCTTTAAGAGAAAACAAACACAATCACTGAAGGAAATAGGTTTGTTTTCAAATTATGAGAGGTCCTCTGACGTTGGTTTTCAGAAAGTGCTGAAATGTTTGTTTTCTGCATTAACAGAACTGCAGACAGCAGTGGCCTTTTTTTAAGTTACAAGAAATTAGAAGGCGACAAAAAGAAAGGCAGAACAGGCGCATTTTTCATGATAAAGGAGGAGGTTTTTGGAAATCGAGGAGCTGAACTGTGACTGATGAGTTTAGGTGGAGTTATCGTCTCTACCAAGGACTTGTGGTGCAGCTCCGGTAATTACATTTCTGTGGCTCGTTCTGCCCATCCACAGCTTTTCCCTTGCTGCTGTGTTTGGTGAGCGTGACCCGCTGCTAAAGGCCAGACCTCGTTCCTCAGCATCACCTTTGTGCTGCTGGCAGCACAGTGCTGGAGATGGGGAAAAGCTTGTCTCACTCAGAGTGGAGGACAGGCAGAAGATCCTCCACAACCCACAAGTTGTGGAACTTGTCTCACCCAGAGTGGAGGACTGACAGAAGATTTACCAGGAGAAGTGAGGCTAGAGCAGGAATCACGGCAAGAGGCTGTGCCCCCCGTCTGCAGGAGCCTGGAGCAGATGATCCCCCCTGGCCCTGCAGTCTGGGTGTCCACAGGAGCAGACGCTGCATCACAAGCACAGAGTTCAGGAACCTCCAGCTGCAGTAGGGTTTGCTTTAGCCTGACAGAATGGATGGTGCCGGCACCGTGTTGGATCTTCAAAGCCTTGATAACACAACACAAATTAAGTGTTTTGAGCAGGGGAAGAAATACAGCGCAATATTCCTATTTTATTCTCATTAGCTCTTTTTTCCGATGAATGGTGACCGTCCCGCGTGTAATGCGTTCGCTCGTGTCAGAATTTATCAGGGAAGTGCTTTGGCTGGGCAATTGCTGCGTGAAAAATTACGGGCTTTGCCTCGTTCTATCAACACGGTCTGGTTTCGTTGCTGAATGAAATGAGATTTTTAAATAACAGTCACATAAACTAAAGAACGTCGAGCACAGAGCTCATTTTTATTTCAGAGGCTGATTCAGCGTAGCTTGGTGGAACTGGAATAGATCAAATGGGAACTCTTAATTACCAAGGACCTTTATTACAAATGAAACCAAAAGCCCTAATGAACGTCGTGGTAGTGCTCGTTTGTATCAGCCAGCAGTGACACTTCAGCAGCTCTTCTGGGTGAGCGTATGGAAGGGAGGGGGCTCAAGCAGAGTCGCCCTCCATTTGGGAAAGGCTGTGTCTGGGCACTCTGCAAACCCAAATGGCTAAGACTGGGCTACTCGCTTTGTCCAGGGAATGGTCTGGGGTCCAGCGGGTGACTTCTCCTTATTTTTTTGTTTAGTTTAATGTTGCTCTTCCTTCTGAGGCTGTTTCCCCTGGGAGAACTGCACGATGGGGTCCCTGACATGCTGAGCTGGTTTGGTCCGAGCCAGCCGTAATGTTTGCTGAGTGAAGGCACAGCAGCTGTTGCCCTGGTGTGTTCAAGTCCAGAGTGGTCAGGCAGCACACTCTAGCAATGCCAGGCTTAAGGGCTGACTACCTGGAAAATTCCATCATATCTGACCCCTGTGCACCCAGGAGACCCTTAGGGGGTCCTTAGGGCAGAGGGTAGTTCACATCTTTGCTAAGGCCACAGGGTGACCCCTAAGGAGCGGTTGCAGATGCTGCTGTTGCGCCGATCCATTCCCTGTCTCTGTCAGTGGTGCGGGGCACACCAGTGGCTTCTGGCGGCGGGGAGGCTGGTTTGTCTGAGCGGCGATGCTCGGCAGGGTGCTGATGGGGCCAGTGCTGCAGAAGATGAGCAATCATGGGCAGACAAGCCCGTATTAGTCAGATGTGCCTGAGACCCAGCCATGATCGATGCGATTAGCATCTCCGGCAGAGCCCTGGGACAAAGTGCTATTTCTGGCAGCCACCTTGATTTCTGGAGAATGGAGATGATTTACGATGAGGAAAGGCTGCTGGTGGACTGGCTCAGTGCTGGAGAAGTTAATCATTTGGTATGAGGATGCCGCGATTTGTTTGGTGTTACCGACTCGTGCTGTAAAGATTTTGTGTCAGGCAGTGTTTATGCAGGGGCAGGAGGAGGCTTATCCTCACCTCACTTTGTTTGTACCCCACAGGAAGAGGCCTTAAGACAACACCTTTGGTGGTCGAAGCTGGGTGAGGCTTTGGGGGATGCTCTGTGCCAGTTGGCAGGGCAGCAGGCCTTCAGACAGAGAACCTCTTGAAAGCCCTCAGAGCTAAGAGGAGAGATGTCCTGACACCATGCTGCTAGATGCAGGGGCAGTAGGTGATGCTCAGCTTCAGGCCAGGGGAGTTTTCTCCTTCCTGAGCACCCTGTGCACCATCTCCTGGGTGTGGGGTGTGAAGAGAGCAAAGGGGAACCGGTACTCGCAGAGTGTGTCTAAGAGGGGAGAGCTGGGTTCCATCTGAGTGAGGATGAGTTTACACGAGTGATGGAAATCCCTTACAGAGAATCACAGAACAGCTCAGCTTGGAAGGGACCTTGGGGATCATCTTATTCCAATCCCAAGAATGAAGAGCTGGAATCAGTCAGATAATGGAGCATGCCCAGATGTTAAACACAAGTGAAGTTGAGGTTGTGTGTTTCTCTGGCACTGGGAGTCAGTGGATGGGTCTGGCAAGGCTGGTTTATCCCGTTGCCACCCCCACACAGGTGTGCTCAGCTCCATCAACTGGTTGACCAATGACTCTTCAGGGTGGCTGGGTCCAACAGTGTCACCTGCTCTCAGTCTCAGTTGCATTGGGAAGTTCACGTGGTTGTACTCAGCTCTGTGAAGGTATGCTGACTTACCCCCACTAGGAAGGATCTCCTGGAGGTCTGGTGGAGGGGTGTGGTGAGAGGGCACAGGCACGTGTGTACCAAAATTAAAGGTATTTACCCAGAGAAGGGCTGCTGGAGAAGCTGAAGGCAGGAATGAGGGTGATACTCACCTTAAACCAACACAAAATGATGCGATGTGGTATTCTGAAGGAAGAAAGGAAGGGAGAAGGAAAGCAACAGAATAGTAACTGAGCTCAGACCAGAGTGAAGTCAGGGCATGAGCAGAGAGGCCCCCTGGGAGGATGTTCAAAGGCAGAGGTCTGGAGCAGGTCTGGCTGTGCCCATCGAGGCTGCTTTGCAGGCAGACAACAGCTTCTGGAGCAGAGGAACCACAGGTGATCCCGAGGCTGCTTCTCTGCTCTCTGAGGAGGTGGGGAAATGAAAAGAATCTTTCAGAAAAACAGAACTGAGGACAAGTAACTAAGGATGAGTATAAAGGAATGAACTCCCACCCAAAGGATAAAATCAGAAGCAAAACAGGCACAGAATGCAGAAGGCAAAGAGTCGGGAGCCTGTGAATGCACCAGGAATAAGTGTGCAGCCCCAGAGCCAAGCCGTGAAGGGCCACAAGTGAAGGCTGAAAGCTGCTCAGCACCTTATTGCTTCAGCCCCCAAAGAAGGGTTCAGTGTGGCCAGGCACTTACTGCCACTAACTGCAGCATGGGGGTAAGGGGCAAACTAAAGATTAGAGCAGACTCAGGTGAATTAGATGCTTTCACACTGTGGAAGCCTGATGAAATCCACTCCAGAATCCCCCTGAATCACTTCTGAACCCCCTGAATCCCTGGTGGTTGCCCATGGGGAGGTGAGGAGCAACAGTGGGTGCTGGAGGATGGAAGGCGGCATCTCGCCCTCAAATGCATTTGAAAAGATGGAGAGCTGGAAGCCTAAAGCAGGTACTTGTGATGGTACCAGGGAGAAAGACTAGATAATTGGACTGTGGGTATGTGGAGGATATTAAAAAGGGACCAGCAGGGGTTTCTCAGGAGCTGCTCAGGCTGGAGCAGTGTGATTTGCTCTGACAGGGTAACCAGCTTCACTGTGGAGACACAGCTGAGGAAGTGTCTCCGAATCAGCAATCCCGGAGCTAAGGAATGATGTCCTGGATAACCCGACCCTTCAAACTCTTCCCAAAGGCTGTCACTGGCTTCTGCCAAGCTGAGGGGAGTTTTACTCTGTGTTCATGCATCTGTATGTTAAGAAATGCTGTAGGGACACAGCAGCTGGCAGCGGGGCCCTGTTTGGAAGCACTGACAGGTTTTGGGTGAAGAGCCTGGACAGGGAGCAGAGCTCATCTCAAGCTGGGTGCTGCTGTGTCCCATGGCTTCAGGGTTCACATAACAAGAGTCACAAGCAAGTTCTAACTGTGAACTTTCTCATCTGGTTTTGCCCTGCCTCAGGTGGAACTCTCCCCCAAAACTCTCCAGTAGGGTTCACATCCATGTCTGGCAGTTAATGGGGTGCTTGGCTGAAGGGTGCAATAACCCTGAGACAGCAGCTGAGTGGGAGGAGTTTGGTGCCACTGAGAGGTTTTGGTTTGATGCTCAGACCCTGCTAACAGCATCCTGGTGGGATAAAAGGCTGAATGGCCTCTAGTAAATCACCTTGCAAATCGTTATGGCTAGGAGGGACCCCGGGAGGTCCCTGGTCCAAACCCTTCCTTAGAGCAGCCTGAGCCTCACAGTTGGTTCAGGGGGCACCGGAGCTTGTCTGTTTGCATAGTGACAGTTCATAGAAATGTGGGGGGGGTCTCAGCTAGTCCTGCGCCTGTCACTGGTGTGTTGATGCAGCTGTAATCCCACAAGGCAGAGGATTTTCTTCTGATATCCTCCTGCAGACACTTGTAGAACCAAAGATAATCACTCCATGTGCTTTTTAGGTAATGGGAGCATCCTAGCTCGGCTCTGTTTTGATTTATAGGATTCCTTCTGAAAACATCCTTGCACACAAAGGCATAGTGGCACTAGAGCCAAGAAGATGTGCTGTGCTGTTATATTTATCTGGAGCGGTGCTCACAGAGTCTGAAGCTCTGAATCAATTCATGCTGGAAACAGCTGAATATTCCTGTGCTTCGGCTGTACCTTCCCACAGAACCCAGGTATCAAAAGCTTGACACTTTCATCTGGAGAGCCTGTAACTAGCCACTGTTGGGGCAGAATGTGCTCATGATGTGTTTTTTCTCCCCCACTTTTGCAGAAAGCCCTTAACAGAAAAGCAAGCAAGACATCTGAATGAATTTTGTATGTTCCCTGAACTGCCTGAGCCTTTGAAATAACTCAGCTTGAAGTTTTAGTCAATATGAATGGAGACATTTAAAAAGTCTGTGTGCTCCTCTGTCAATAAAAGATGGCAAAGGGCTTAAAGAGATGAAAATAGACGGTGGAGTCAGAGGTAGAACCGGGGCTGAGCCACCTCCACGGGGAACGGGCCATTAGTAGCTGCGATCAACACATTTGATAGGAATTTACAGCAGTGTTGAGAACCAAAGAAGCACTTTTTGTACCTTGCTTTGAAAAATTGTTAATTAGTGGCCTCACCTCTCTGCTTAGCTCACTCACACCCTGGGTGCTGCCAGCTGGGCTTGGGAAAACCAGTCTGCTGAAAACTGGGAGAAGCCAGTCACTCGTGGTGTAGGGATGGTTATGTAACGAGCAGTGTGGTCCCTCCTCAGAGCGTTAGTCTGGCATAGCTCAGTCAGGTCACTTGTCCCTTCATGTCCTTTGACTCTTGGGAGCCCATCCCCATAGAAACAGGATCATCAGCCCATCTTTTGGCAGGAGGAAGCCCTGTGGAGAGCAGGGCTGGGGGGAAAGCACCTGCGATGCCTTCGGCAGGCACTAGGCACTGCATCACTAATAGTGCTGTTTGCAAATATCAAATAATAATGGGGAGAGTGACGATAATGAAGTCAGTAATCAGGTGAACTGTTGAGTACAGGTGCCTACATTTCCAACTCTTTCATCAAAGAGAAAATTAAGCGCTCTCAGAGTATTATGGCAAATTGCTTGCTGTTATGTGACTGCTAATCAGGTGGAGCACATAAATGCATCAGGAAAAATCTTCTTGAGCAATTATGGCAGCAGATGATTAAGAGGCACCAAGCACATCATAGGACAGTGTATTAGGCTCCTTTCTCTGCCGACAAATGTAAATGCCTGTGGCAAAAAACAAGCAACAAAAGCCCAGTCACCAGCTCCTCTGCTGAAGTTCGGCTGGTGGTTGGGTCTCATATGGGTGAATGTGACTCCAGGGTCTGTATGGCTGTGCCACACAGCCCTTGGGGTCCCCTTCAGCGGCTGGAGGTCATTCAAGGGCCTCAGGTCAGTGGTCTGTTAGCAGATAGGGTGTGGGGTTGACAGGGCACCATCACATCTCACTGACGCCCTTTGGTGCAGCCACCACCCCTGGTGCTCAGATGCAGCCCGGGACAACACTTAGCCCTGCATTTCCCTTTTGCTTCCTCCTTGTCTTCTTGATCCTCTCTGGGAGTCAGTACTGGCCTCCTGAGCCAGACTCCCACCTCAGCCTGGCTTTGCTGTGTACTGGGGCTGCTGCAGAAAGACCTCTCTGTGCTTGGCGCTGCTGAGCCTCAGCTGAGAGAGGAACAGGGTAAGGATTTGGCTTGGAAAGCAAGAAGTGAAGACCCTGTGCTGTGAGGTGGGGTTCTAGTGAAGAGGTGATTGGGTACAATCAGCATGGCTTCACCAAGGGCAAATCCTGCCTGACCAACCTGATGGCCTTCTATGAACAGGTCACAACATTAATGGCTGAGGGATGAGCGGCCAATGTCATTTACCTGGACCTGAGCAAAGCCCGCACCACATTCTGGTCTCCAAGCTGGTGGAACATGGGTTTGATGGGTGGACCAGTAGATGCGTAAAGAGCTGGCTTGATGGCTGCACCCAGAGAGTGGTTGTCAATGGATCCGTGTCCAAGTGGAGGCCATTGACAAGTGGGGTCCCTCAGGGATCAGTCCTGGGACCAGTGTTCAACATCTTTCTGGGTGACATGGACAAAGGCATTGAGTGCACCCTCAGCAAGTTTGCTGACTTCCCCTTGGTGAAGTCATGCTGACTGTCCCTAATGACCCTCCTTTCCTTGCTGTTCCTGAAGACATCGTCTAGGACAAATTTTTCTATCACCTTTCCTGGGATGGAGGTGACACTGACCTGTCTATAGTTACCTGGGTCGTCCTTCTTACCCTTTTTGAAGATTGGAGCGACACTATTCTTGCAATTGCATGATTTTATGAAGAAGGAAGCAGAATCCTATAATCCTAGAATCATAGAATCATTCAATTTGGAAAATATCCTTTGGATTATTGAGTCCAAACATCTACCCTATCTTATAAGTTCATCTCGAAACCAGATCCCTCAAAACCTCGTCCAAACGATCCTTAAACACATCCAGGGACGGTGACTCAACCACCTCCCTGGGAAGCCCATTCCAGTGCTTGACCACTCTTCCTGTGAAAAAATTCTTCCTAATATCAATCCTAAACCTACTCTGTTGTAACAAACTCAGTCCCTCTTGTTCTATCACCAATTGCTTGTGAGAAGAGACCAGCACTATCTCCACAATGTCCTTTCAGGTAGTTGTAAAGAGTGATGAGGTCTCCTCTCAGCCTCCTCTTCCTCAAACTGAAGAGCTCCAGCTCTATCAGTCTTTCCTCATAAGATTTATTCTCTAGGCCCTTCACCAGCTTAGTTGCCCTCCCCTGTACCAGTTCCAACATCTTCACATGTCTCTTGCATTGAGGTGCCCAAAACTGGACACCATACTCAAGAGTGCCATACTCACCAGTGCCAAATACAGGGGGATGATTACCTTCCTACTCCTGCAAGCCATACTATTTCTAATACAAGCCAGGATGCCATTGGCCTTCTTGGCCATCTGGGCACACTGCTGGCTCATATTCATCTTCCTGTCAGTTAGAACCCCCAGGTCCCACTCTGCCACAGGGCTCTCCAGCCACATCTTCCCAGGCATTGCAGGGGGTTGTTGTGGCCCAAGTGCAGGACCTGCCACTTGGTCTTATCGAACCTCCTGCCACTAACATTGGCCCATGGCTCCAGTTTGTCCAAGTCTCTCTGAAGAGCCTCCCTACCCTCTGGCAGATGAACACTCACGCCTAACTTGGTGTCATCTGCAACCTTACTGATGATACCCTCTGTGTCCTTATCGAGATCGTCAATAAAGATGTAAACTGAGATGGTCCCAACAGCAAGCCCTGAGGCAGAGCACTGGTGACAGGCTGCCAGCTGGATTTGACTCCATTAACCACCACTCTTGGGGCCAGCCGTTCAACCAGTGTTTGATCCAGCAGACTGTGTGCTCGTCCAAGCCACCAGCAGCCAGCTGATCAGAGAGAATTCCATGGGGAACAGTGTCAAATTCTGTGGGGACCTTGTCCAATCTGTTGCCAAGTGACCATCACAAACGATCTGGCTGATGCATACATTAATGTTTTCACCACACCAGGGCATTCTAACAACAGACCTCGTTACAGAACATATGATGATCTCTCCACTTCCATTTTGTGAGAGTGCTGATGATCTTAGTGTTTACTCTGGAAAGGAAAAAGAAATATTTACCAGGTTTTCTGAGAAAACGTGTCCTTATGGCTCACCTCAGGACTGTTTCAAAGCACAAGTGTCATTCTGGGTCTCATCCAAGAAAACCTCCAGCTCCACAAGTGGTCCTAATAGTCAGTGTTTTACTTCAGGACCAAACAGAATGTATGCATCAGCTACAAATCCATAGAGGTAACACTGCAGAGCAGGATTTCCAGGGAGAAACTGGAGACAATCTCGTAAACAGATTCTCTTAGGGTAAACACAGACCTATTTAAAGTGCCCATTTTAAAGTGCATAAGGGAAAACAAAAGCATTTACTGTAGCAGCAGGACCAAGACAGCCACGATGCTAAATGTACTGTATTCACACTCTCGCTTTGATTCCATCCAGGTGTACTGACTTTGTTATAAAGTTCACAGAAGAGACAGATCATCATTTCAGGCAGGTAGCTGGTTTTGGTAGCCGTGAAGACAGCTGAATTTGATGACTTGTGACTCCCTAATGAAGAAAGGATGATGTTGAAAATTATGCTCTCTTGCTAACCAGCTCTGCCTGCTCAGCAGAAGTGCATGAGTACCAGTGCTGCTGCATCCTTCTCCTGTTTTACCTGGCTCCAGAGAGCTATGTGAGGATATACAGCACCAACCTTTCCTATCTGCGAGACACTGTTTATCACCCGTTCAGCCAAGTTGCAACACTTGAAGAGACCACAAGGTGTTTTATATCTGGTACCAGATACCAAAAATCCCCATTACATCAAGTTGACTTACAGTGCATGAAACTATTTGGGCAGGTTTTTCTTTACACTACCAGCCCCGTATTCCTTGCTGTGAGTTTTCTCCTTGCTACTGCTGCCTATTCCTAGTAAGATGCCGGTTGTTTTTTTCAGTCCCATGGGCTGTTATGCAGCTTATAATTTCTTCATGCAAAGCCTGCCAGGCACGCCGGCTATCGCAGCAGGAACAAAGCAGTTATTCATGAGAGGTGACAACAGCCTTTTGAGGTTCAGGGGCTATTACACCATCTCTCTTAGATACCCAGTTCACATACTACTTCATTTCAACTTGATAACGCACGGCTAAGGATCATTTGTTAGTTAAACTGGCAAATCTCTTAACGATGGATGAAATTTAGGATCTTAACTTCTGCTAGTGGGGTAACACGATGCAGTACGGGGGAGTTACTGGAGAGCATCAACACGAACACCACTTCACTAAAGCGTACTTGCAAATGGAATTACAATTCCCAGATGTTTTCCCTCAGAGCTACAGTTTTGCTTCAGGCACAGACTTGTCTTTAAAGACATCACTCCAAGATCAGCTTCTACTTCCAAGATCAGTGTTCTACTGAAACAACTAGATCTGGGCTTCCTAGTGCAGCACTCACCACACCAGTGCAGCACCCACTACACCAGTGCAGCACCCACTACACCAGTGCAGCACTCACTACACCAGGTCTGGCCTTTGCCACAAATCACGATACTGCGAAAAAAGCGCATCGGTAATTATCTGTCTCAAAGGGATGACCACCTGCAGAACAAGTGTCCATCACAATCTTTTGAACACTAGCTTTAGCATTTCTGTAACCTAAATATAACCATGCCGATTTAAAAATGGGGTCTTTTCGGTTAATGTGGAAATTATTTACACTGGACAAAGAAAATCGAGTGCCCTAAAGTGATACCATCTCCTCTACACTGCACAGTGAGTGGGGACTTCACACCAGCACCGTCTTTGGAGGTACTTACGGATGGAACCCTAGTTTGCTCTCCATGGCTTTATTGAAAAGTACTCCAGGGTATGACATCTTTGTGATCCTAACCCCACACTGCATGGCTTCTACTCCTCTGGATCTGTGCAGCAAGTTTCCCCCTTCTGGACAACACCTCCTTCTTGTGGCCTCCCAGTATCTGAAGGGGGCCTACAGAAAAGCTGGGGAGGGACTTTTTATGACATCAGGTAGCAAATGGAGCCAAGCTGGAGCTGGGTAGATTTAGACTGGATGTGAGGAGGAAGTTCTTCACCGTGAGAGTGGTGAGAGCCTGGAAT
>JAOXOE010000441.1:45492602-45526710 GCA_028565055.1 Phoeniculus purpureus
CAGCTCCCTGTTTAACCACACAGGTCTTCTGGCTCCCTTCCTTGACTTCTTTCCTGTTGGGATGCTCTTGTGTTGTGCTTCCTTCTTTGGTCTTTAATTGTTAACCAGCTACCCTGAACCCCTTGACCTGCCAGTGCCCTGTTCCATGGGATTTCCCCTAGCAATTGCTTGAAAAGGCCAAAGTTGGCCCTCCTGAAGTCCCTAAGGGCCCTAGTGCAGTACAGGGCTGTGGACCTGTGTGGGCGGTAGGCAGGACCAGCAAGTCCCCACAGTGCCCTGCAGGTTTGTTCTGTGGTGGTTATGTACTGGGAGTTACCTCAGACTTTAAAGCCAGTGCACTTTAATGCAGAGGACCAGGTAATTATCACAGCTCTGGGCAACACCTCCCTCTGAAGTTTGTAAATGCAGTGGAACTCGATGAGTTTAATAATTTGGTCTCAATGGCTGCATTTGTGTGTTAATTGTATTTTTAATTTAAATAACGTTTAAATGAATCGCATCACCTCTGCTTTCACACACCAGTGATGTTTTACTCTCACTCGGCTAAACCCTGCTTCTGCCTCAGTGTGAGACCCGCAGCTCCTGGGACTGGACACTCAGGCCAAGGCACAAGTCATCCCCTGCCAGCCTCTGTGCCGAGTGCTTGGAAGCTGTGGCCTAAAGAGAGAAGCTGGGTTTAAGGACTGAGAAGTACAGACAGCATAAAGTGTGGCAGAACAACTCCATCGTTAAATTGTGCCTAGTTGCCTCATCGCTGTTTGTGCTTAGACTGTAAAAATGTGTGAGGAAAGTCTTTGGTCTGTGTCTGCAGCCATAGATGTCCGGTACCCTAGACCCAGACCTGGGCTGACCTGCTTGGTTGATACCATGATCCAAAACATAAATTAGAGTTATTTAAAGCCTTGTGTTACCTTGGGCCTTCCCTGCTGCTGAGACCACAGAAGATTAAGGGTGGAAGGAAGACCAAGGGTTGTCCTGTCTCCTCTGCTGTCCCCCTGTGTGCTCAGCTGCAGCCGTGTCATCCTGAGCAACAGAAACCTGCTGAAACCTGCTCTTGGATCCTTCCAGCCATGGGGACTTTAGCACCCCTGTCCACATCACCAGAAGGGTGTCACAGTGTCTGACTGGCACCTGCCCTGTGGTATCGGATCTCTTCTTTCTCCTCCACCATGACTCGCAGCATCACAAACTCTCGTTCTCTCTGCATCGGCTTTTTTCGAAAGCTGAAAAAAGAGTAAAAACCCTTTTTCGACTCCATTAAATAAATGCACCAACATCTCTTGGAGAACCCTTTGAGCTCAAATGCTGAGAGAGTGTCACCGGGTTGGGAGGAAGGCCTTGTTGGAGCATCTTCCCTGCGAAATACATGGAATTACTTCAAAAACCAGGGGACCTGAAGTGTACAAGGGGCTGGACCCTGGGCTGGCTGACCCAGTGTCTGCATTTCATTTCACTGCATTTATTTGTATTTATTGTTACATTATTTATACTTCAAATTTGTAATCTATGTGTTTCATACAAAGCATTCAAATTATGGCACTTAGTGACATTTTCTGTATTTATCTCATTTTATTACATTTTACTTTCCATACTGTACTGTAATGATCTCCCTTAAGCTGCAGGGAGTCACTAAAGTAAGTGTTTGCTGCCCACAGGTTCTTCCTCCTCAACCTTACACTGGTCCGGGCTTATTTTCACCCGTTTTGTAGGTCAGTATCACCGTGCTCTGTCCTCGTGTCTAGGACCCTCGTGACCATGACTTTCTTCCCAGTGGGCCCCAGCAAAGTGGAGAAGTGAGGTAACCCTGGGCACATCATCTCTCTGCTAGCACAGAGAGTCAGAAGAGCTGCTCTGAACAAAGTTGCTGTAGATTTGGACTCTGTGGATGATTGATAATGTAAATCAGTGGCAAACTACTAAAATGAGGAAGCAAAGATAAGCTAATGGCTGGCAAACAATGCCGAGAAGTGGGACTGCAAAGCAGTGCAAGCAAATGATAGGCTTCAGCTAAAAAAGGAATACAATGGGATAAAATCTTACCAGATGGTAACAGAACACTTACTGGAGGTATTAAGGAAAGGAACGTTTCGCTACCATAAAGATAGTGCATAACTGTTTCAGTTGGTGCTAGGTGAGGATTCAGCCCGAAGTAGATAAAAACCCTAGCATGAAAAATAAAAATCCCTGCCTACTTTGCTCAACAGACAAACCTGATCCAAAGGATCACAATGAGGACCATTGCACCCTGTACTCGGGTTCTGGAGGCCTTTGTGTAACTGTTGAGCAGGACCTGCCCCCTTCTTTTCCCATGACAAGGAGATCTCACATCTCCCCGTTACCTTGAAAAACCTTCTGCTTCCAGCCCAGGTTTCCTCGTGGGAACACAGAACATATCAAGGGCAAACCGTGATGGAGCTGTTGTACAGTGAATGATTAGACCCAAATAATTGGAATTCAGAGGCTTGCTGTAGCTTGGCTGAGCCTGGCTTCGAGCTGTAATTCCCAAACACGGCTCCTAGGGACAGGCAGTGCGCTGAGGAAATAAGAAATTTTTAAACCCACAATTGTTAGGTTTCAAATTAAATGACTTCAGGGGACCATAACAGTGCAAAGAGAGGGGAAAGATGTAAATCACAGGAGCAACAACATTTTTTCTTCTGAGTTGCCACAACAGAGTTGCTGGTAAAAGCTCTACATTTTCACCTAAGAAATAGAATGTTGGAAATGTTCCTGTCCAGGAGGCACCAATTTGGTGACAGGAAGGGAAGAAACAGTTCCATGGACAGTGCAGGGAAACAATAAATAAAAGCTGAGTGAAACTGCATGATAGAGAAGAGTAACAGGATCAGTTCACTACTCCATGCATCACTTGCTATGGGCTGAAAGACACTTCAAGGTGATGATGTCTCCGCTTGAGATGTGAGTTTTGGTGTGCAGAGCATCTGCTCAGCCAGTGCTCTTCCTGTTTGCATGTATGTGTGGTGGTGGTTTCCTCTGCAAACTAGAGTGTGCCATGCTCTGCACAGCTACATGTGCCACCAGCAACTTTATTACCTAGAGGTTCATAGCCCAGGTTCTGTCAGGGAGAAATGACAGAGCAGAGAGGATTCTCCTTTGTACCAGGCACTGGCCTGATTCTCCCACAAGTCACGTTAAATCCCACTTTGTTCAGATGGAAGCGCAGTGAGGGCAGTAAAGCCTCTCTGGCCAACTTGTTAAATCTGAAATAGATGCAAAAGAAGCAAAAAACCCCCAGTGCAATGTAAACGCGACGTTAGGAACCACAGCATCGTCCTACTTCAGTCATGAGCACTGAACGTCATGAGTCTTTCCACCATACGTAGCATCTGGATAATGGGCCTTGTTAAAGTACTGCTCCTTTCTGGGGGAAAAAGGAGGTAGTGCCGTGTCAAGATCTGTTTGCATTGCAGAACTCTTGTAAAAGGAGTCATTTCCATGAGCTCACATCTCAATGCATTCTGCTCAAAGTTGAGGAAATACTATAGTCGTGCTCAGAACGTCTTTGCACACAGAGAACAACCACAATGAGACAGCACTGCGGAGAGGCGAGGGGGAAAAGGACATAGGAGAGGGGTTGTAAAATGATTTCTACAATTTACAACCTGCAGAAACAATAAGGGTCCCTGTTCTGCCACCGCTTACGTAATGTATGTCCTGTGTATTCCATAAACTATGTGGCTGTGGAGCTCTGCGTAGCCTTCTTGTGTAATTAAGATGGAAATGGGTTCTGCTGTTCCTGCACTGGTGAGTTTCCCCAGAGTGCAGGGGAAGGCAGGAGGGGAGGATGTGGTGGGGGTGTCTGGGGAGCTGGAAGCCAGCTCAACACAGTGACTTCCATCCCAGGACGCCTCCCAGATGCAAAGAGGGAAGCTCAGACTGGACTGTGCCCACACTGATCATGATCCATCTAACCCATGTGCATGGGCCCTGAGTGACAGGTTTGTCCATGGCTTGGCTCCTGTATGAATTGTCCTTCCACAGGAAGCTGGAGACCCACCTGTCTAAAGCTCTGAGGTGGCTCTCCATGCCGTCCTCACCCCTGTCCTGCAGCACTGCAGCTGTAACCGGCATGAGGAGGAGCTGCTATCACAGGCGCTGAGGACAATGCCTCCTGGGCTAGTGGCAGGTACCTTTGCTGTACTGGGACCACTGGCTGTGGATGGTGAGTCTTCCTGTCCTTTTGGTCCATGGCAAGAGCAAGGGCATTTGTCTGTATGGGATTGCTTCCCAGAATAAACTGAGAGCCAGATGTTTGACTATAACATCCTGCAGATGCTGATGGATGAAGTTTCCTATGTGACACACACCAGTTTATCCCAGCTGGAGACAATGGGCTGACAGCTCTAAAACAAAACCTGTCTTGAGTCTTTTGAGACTTTCCGAAGAGACTAATGTCTGCTGACCTGCAGAAAAATCTGTTCCTAAGGGAATTTTTTCATCTGTCTCTGGCCCTCTGGACTTGTGGTTCCTCACCAGTCCAAAGCATAGTGCTGCTGTTCAGACCCATGGATCTTGAAAGTGCCGTTAACCTGAATACTCTGACAAGGTGCTGCAAAAATGCATCCTGCCTTTTCTCCTTTTTTCTGATAAAGGTGGTGATTTTCTGCAAAACTGTGTGTACCTCCTGCCATCCTGTCCATCCTGGCCGTCAATGTACCTGAGGTGTGAGCAGGCAGCAGCAGCAGCTCCACAACTGCAAGCCTCGGATGCTGCTTCAGACACTGGGATGAGGACAGATGAGATGTTGAGCCACTGTGCCCAACCCCGTGTGCTCCAGTGGCTGTTGGAAGAGCCCTGAACCTGTAGGGTTACCCCTGGGCTTTCTTTCACCACATTCCATCACATTTCCAGCATCAGTATCACCTGGAGAAAAGGCTCTGGGCTTTTCAGATTCTCCAGAGAGAACTTGGTGGGGGTAGAACAAATGGGCACTGTGACTGTAGAAGGGAAGGCGGGTGCTCTCTGGTTTACTAATTTCCAGGGGAAAGGAAAGGGTTAATTTAAAAGAATGAAGGGGGGAAAAAAGTGAGTCATCGTGAAGCTGAAAAAAGAAAGTGAACAGGAAGAATTTTGGCATTTATGACTCTTGTTGTCATAGAAACTGAACTTAATATTTCCATAGAGCGATCCATAGAGGTAACAAATACTGTACTTTACAGCAGTGATGAATTAAGATCAACTTAACATTTCCAATACCTTGTCAAGCAGATCAAATACTGGTTTATTTTGTATTGCCAAGTTCTTATCAGAGTCCTTAAGAAGCATTGGTGAGATATTTAAATGAAACCTATCTGGTATTTGCAGGCTATTATTTGAATTTAGAGTAGCTGGGGGAGAGCTATGACAATAGCCTAGCGAAAGTTCTCAGATTTCCATCAGAAAAGAGA
This sequence comes from Phoeniculus purpureus, assembly GCA_028565055.1. NCBI lineage: Eukaryota > Metazoa > Chordata > Aves > Bucerotiformes > Phoeniculidae > Phoeniculus > Phoeniculus purpureus. The sequence goes on from JAOXOE010000441.1 coordinate 45,498,011, forward strand.
CTGTCTCGTGGGACACATCTCGTTCCTGCCATCACACAACCTCCTCTGGCACCTCCAGCAGTGACCTGCATAGAAAGCAGCTCTCTGCAGTTCTCTGGATCTTGAGGGCAGCTCCTGAGACCAAAGTGAGGAGGGGGCTGGGTGTGAGGGCTGACCCGTTCCCTGCACACCACCAGCACAGGACCTGCTGGCTTCTCTAAGGACTTTTAGCAGCTGAGACAACAAACATTATGTGGGCTCCCCAAATTCTACCTGTGCACACCTCTCAAAAGTGTGGTGGTGCCACAGGCAGATCTCAAGATTTCAGCTGGTTTAGCTCATCCCAGTGCAGCCACCGTGTAGCTGAGACCACCAGAGCCATAGCTACATAGCTATATATGTAGCTATGGTTGTAGGGTTTATCTGAACGTTGTTCTGCTTCAGGGTGAGCACTTGTACAAAAATTAATCACATTTGATTAAAAAAAATTCTGGTAGTGGATAACAGTGTAATTCTGTGTGTGTGGTTCCTTGCCAGCTTAACATACCAGGAAGGAAATGGCCAGTCCCCTTCCAGTGCTGAAGCCTTCCCTGGCTCCCTCCCTTTTAGGACTGTACCAAGCCTAAGTGAACTGGCTCAGAGTGAGACAAGTAAGTCCAGAAAATCTTGTTGCCACTACTGAACGCTAAAAAAGGGGCACGTACCCTTGGAAGCACCTGGTTCCTCTACTTCTACTTCTTACTCAGAGAAGCTTTTGCAGCCCTTTTCTACAGCTTGGCATTCCATGGACCCTTTAGCAGATGAGGAGAAGGAATTTCAGTGAATCATTTGTCCTCAATAAAGTGTAAGGAAAGGGCCATGAGAGGCTTCTCAGAATTTTAACAGAAATGGTAGAGTCGGATGCTGACCAGCCCCACCTTTGATGGAGGGCTGAGGTGCTGCTCCTTCGAGCGCTCTGCTCCCTTTTCGCTCAGCAGATCATGCCATCAGGAGCGAAGGCAGGCAGATGAGAAGCTAAAGCCTGCAGCTGGCATGCAAGTGCCTGTGAAATAGTCCTTACGTTCAGCTTTCCAGAGCCTGAACACACCGACAGGGTTTTCCTGGAGAGCTGAGGTGTGTTATGCGATCAGCCACCACGTTAATATTCGGCTGTGATAGCTCTATCGATCGCTGCGTTGCTGCTAAGAGCCCTGTCTCAATGCACAAACCCTCTCTATAATTCATGCAAACCACATGGCTCTGTGGAGCTGCTAATGCTGTGGGGCTCACTGACCTCTGCAGCTTTGGGGAGGGACACACCTCTGCTTCCGGCTCTGCATCCTGCCCATCCACACGCTGTCCGGTTACCGATTTTCCTGCAAAATTCATACACCTTTCGTATCGCATGAGCCAGGAGGTGCAAAGAAATACCTGACACTGGAGTGCTGATGTATTTCCGTGCCTTGGGCTTAGGAGTGCCTTTCCCAGAGAATACAGAGGCAATTGCTAACGTCGTGTCTGATTTCCTTTCTGCAGATGGGAGACGGGGAGAGATTTACTAGAAGTGTTCCTTTCCGTGCCAAGAGACCAGATACACATTAGTCAGCTGACAGAAAAGATGAATCCTCTTGTGCCACTGCTGCTGTCCACTCTCCAATCTTCCTTTATAATTAATTAGCTGTCAGATCTGCTGAAACTCAAGTAACGGATTACCGGGATGCTGAGTAAATTGGCCCTGAAATTAAGACCCAGGTTTGAGCTGGTCTCACTGACCTTGCAAGTCTTGTTATTGATTTTGGGTAATTTCCACCTGTTTGGGAAGACCAAGAGTAAGGCAGAAGTAGTGGAAGCTTCGTGAAAGTCCTTCTGTCAGGTGTTCCTCTACTGCAGAGACTGGGCTGGAGCTCTTTTCACTATTGAAGTGCATTAGCTGCAATACTTGCTGCTCATCTCTTTCCAAGCTTCAAAATGAAAATGGGGACCCAGATCTACTATTTGTCCCTACAGTGATTCATAGAGTAAAATACAATTTGAATGCCTTAAAGGCATTACAGCATTCAATTGCATAGCTTAGCTCAGTTCCCCAGACCTTACTAAATTGGAAGACATCTATGGAAAGAAGACCTCATGTGCAGGTGCATGGTTGCAGTAGCTGGCACAATCCTTGCTTAATAAAAAGTGGATGCTGGCAACTACAGGCCTGTCAGTCTCACCTCGGTGCCAGGGAAGGTTATGGAACAGATTGTCTTGATAGCCATCATGGAGCAATTAAAGGTCAACCAGGAGATCAGGTCCAGTCAGCATGGGTTCATGAGAGGCAGCTCCTGCTTGACAAACTTGATCTCGTCCTATGATAAGGTGGCCTGTTTACTGGATGAGGGAAAGCCCGTCAGTGTAGTCTATCTGGGCTTCAGTAAGGCCTTTATATGGCACTGTCTCCCTCAAGACCCTCATGAATAAGTTGGCTGCCCAATGGCTTGGACAGGCACGTACTCTGCTGGGTGGAACACTGGCTGGATGGCTTGGCCCAAACAGTTGTCGTCAGTGGAGCTAAATACAGTTGGAGTCCAGTCACGAGTGGTTGCCCCTAGGGCTCAGAGCTGGGGCCACTCCTCTTCAAGGTCTTTATCAATGATCTTGGTGAGGGGATGGAGTGCACCCTCACTAAGTTTGCAGACAACACCAAGTTGGGAGGGAATGTTGATCTTCTGGATGGTAGTAGGGCTGTACAGAGAGACCTTGACAGACTGCATCGATGGGTGAGGACAATTGTGTGGGTTTCAATAGAGCCAAGTGTGGGGTCCTGCACTTTGGTCACAACAACCCCCTGCAGAGCTACGGGCTTGGGGCAGTGTGGCTGGAAATCAGTCTGGCAGAAATGGACCAGAAATGTGTTGTAATTGACAGGAGAGATTGAGAGAGCTAGGGGCTGTTTAGTTTGAGGAAGAGAGGGCTAAGGGGAGACCTCATTGCTCTCTACAGCTGTCTGAAAGGACATTGTAGAGATGTTGGTGTTGGTGTCTTCTCACAGGTAATTAGCCATAGAACCTGAGGGAAGTGCTTCAAGCTTCAACAAGGTAGGTTTAGATTGGACATCAGGAAAAAATTCCTCACAGAGAGAGTAGTCAGGCCCTGGAATGGGCTGCCCAGGGTGGTGGTTGGGTCACCATCCCTGGATGAGTTTACAAGATGCTTAGATGTAGTGTTGGGGGATCTGGTTTACAGGTGAACTTGTAGGGTAGGGTTGATTGTTGGACTTGATGATCCCAAGGCTCTTTTCCAACCGGAACGGTTCTGTGATTCTATGATAATCCCCTTTATTAGAGGACAAATTAATTTATTAAGCTTGTATTTATTTCATTAACCTCTGCCACTCCTTTGGTAACTCTCTTCAGTCTTCGCTGGATTCTAAGGGTGATGCAGCACGAGCCTGGTGTCGGGTGTGGGATGCGCCTTTTCTGGGAAGTGTACTCAACTGAAGTTGCTGATGAATTGTCGGGGGAACATGGGGACACTGGTCCCTTGGCTTATTTGTGCTGGGAACTCCCCACGGCCCCTTTTGTACCCTCAGAGTGTCCCAGGCTGGCTGTAAACCCTCCACACTTCTCCATCTGTCCTGTTAATAGGCTGCAACTGGAAACGTTTCCTAGACATGGGTGACACAGCCCACAGTATATTTAGACAACAGGACATGCACCAGGGGAAGGCGAAATGTCCAGTGCTCGCAGAGGAAGCTGGGCTGAATCAGTGATGGATTTTCTGATATGAGTCTGAATCAATTGGCTTCAGCCTTGTCTCTATAATTTGGAAAACTGCACAAGAGAGCTCTGAAGTGACACCCTCAGAACTCATTCTACTTCACGGGCATTGCTTTGGGGAACTGCAGAAAACATGGATAAATCCTGGTGTGGGCAAACTACCCGGAATACGATAATTCACCTGCTAGTGTGTTTTATACCACCGCAGCTCCAGGCAAAGCCGAATTCTCAGAGCCCACAGTTCATTCGGGATGCATGACTATGTCAACACCGCAGTACGGGCACGTCCTGATGGATTGTCACTCGCTCAGAAAAGCCTTCCATCAGACACACTGGCACTGGAACCAACAGTCTCAGGAAAAGAGCTACTGCTATGGTAACACTGCACATAGTGGTTTGCATTTGTATTTTATGAGGAGCTGAATTTGCCCTGTAAAACATACTGTGTCCTACAGGTACTTTCTGCTCTGCATTAAAGCACAGAAAGCTGAGAGGAAGGCTGGATCAGCATTCCCTTACCAGTTACTGCAGCAGAACTTATCCCCCGTGCAGCTGGCTGACACTGTCTCTGCAGACACAGTTGCCTGGCAGGTGCCTGGGGGATGTCTGGGCATGTGGGATGCTGCACTGGGCAAGTGGTGATCATGGCATGCCCTTCCCTGGGGTGGCAGAGCCAGGGCAACCCCCCCTGCCCAGGAGCACTGCTAGGCTGGGAGCACCCTGAACAGCAGTAAAAGAGTGACGGTGATGGCAAGAGCATTGCTGTCACCATGAGCAAAGGGGATGGTTTGAAAGAGTCTGCTGCAGGTGCCGCCAGCCCAAACTAGGCTTGAGCAGCCATGGGCTGGGCTAATGAAAGATGCTGCATCCCATCCAAAGCTCTGAATCCATTAACAGAAGATAATGAGATAGCTTTCTGATCAGCTCAAAGCTCTCAGAGTTTTATGGAGGCACAGGCTAACTGACGTGACAGAAACTAGCTGCGGCACTGTAGGACAGGAGAAGATACCATTTCATGAATAAATGAAATACAAGAGCTTAGCTCCCAGCTCCCTTAAAAAAAAAAAAGGATAAAAATAGAACATGAGATGTGAAGACTGAGGCATGAATCTTGCCAGCTCAGGAGGTGCGTCCTGGCGCAGGGAACAGATTGTGATTTTCATCAGGATCATTTCCACAGGTATCCCTGGAAGACAGAGAACTCATCCACGTGGGAGAAAAAGAAAAGATCCTCAGATAAGTGGGTGGGAAATAACTAGAGGTAACAAGTGACTCCTCAGCATCTGTATGGGGGATACTCTGGTAGAGTATCTGCCTTAAGAGACACCCCTGAAGAATTTTGCAAATTACAATGGCCAGTTTCATCTAAACTTGTTACTCAAGGAAGATAAAAGTGAAGAAATGGAGTTATTATTGCCTCTATTTTTTCCCTTGTGTCTTATTTTAGATATTTTACCAGCAGTTGTGGGTCTTCTCTTGGAGAGGGACCAGACTCACTCAGCTCCTGTATGAGTGATGAGCCCAGTTCCAGTGCTTGTATAGAACCAACAGTTGGGCAGCTCTGGGGGCTGGGGGATCACTGAACCTCTAATCCCCCCTTTCCCCTTTTCTTCTCCACCACCATCAAGAGCAAAGTGAATTCCACTAATGTTAATACAGATAATTACTTCTAACCCCTTAGCACTTGCCTCTTCAGCCCATGCTGATGCTAAGAAGAGACCAAGCTCTCACTAAATTCTTTAACTACATAATTATATTTAATTTGTAAGACCCTTTGGTGTGGTGGTCTTGGACTTCAAGGCTAGAAGTGAGGAGCTCCACAACATCATCAGTTTCTGTGCAACTTGGTCTAGGTGGTCCTGCTCTGGCAGGTGGATTGGACTAGATGACCTTTCAAGGTCCCTTCCAATCCCTAATGATTCTATGATTCTACGGTCAGTTACCTAACTACAGCTTCTCCAGCTCCTTTCCCTGGTTGGCAGCAGCAGGGCAGTCACACCAAGCCTGTGGTGTGCTCAGCACGGGTGTCAGGGAGATCACAGAGGAAGATCTGTATACAAACGTAGGAAGCTGGCAATGAACATCTCAGGACAGTCCTGTTTGGTTTGAGCCCACAGAGAACAAAGTCTGCTATAAATAAGAACTGGAACCTGACCAAGATGAGCAGCAAACACCAGGGTTGTGTTTGTTTACAACACACATGAGGAAATCCCTGCTCTTGCAGCTGTTGCAGAGTTCACAGCTCCTTTACTGGTGTGAGCATTTGTGAGGCTGCCCTGGAACTGGATCACGGAGATAACCTAACGTAAAAAGAGAAATAACTTGTTTTACTTTTCAATTCAGGTCTTTTTATAGGTCTACAAATCTCTGCTCTGGCAATATGTCAGTGGCACATAAATGGAGGCTCTAGGAGCGAAGACGGGAGAAGGAAGGGGACTGTAAATAAGCTCTGCCACTGAGGAGAATGCTGGTAAAAACACTCTCTGGACTCTGGCAACCAGGGTCTTCCAACAACTGAATCTGGACAGCCTGATCATTATTTTCAAACTAAAGAAATAATTGCTTAACCAAGGCATTTGCTTCTTGCAAACTCAAGTTGAAGAGGTTTTTAAAGAAGACAAAGAGTAAATCCCACACTGCTTCATCATTCTTGCCTTTGGTAGGATGTCTGTTCCCTTCTAAACACCCCCCATGTTTGGGCGAAGGAGTCTCCTTCTCTGGAGACGTTTAAAATCCTCCTGGATATGTTCCTGTGTGACTTGGTCTAGGGATTCCTGCTGTGGCAGGGGGATTGGACTGGATGGTCTTTCAAGGTCCCTTCCAATCCCTAATGTTCTGTGATTCTGTGAAAACACCGAGTTTTCTCTGAGGTCTGCTTTCTGGAGATCTGTAACCTCCAAAAAAGTAAAGTTTAGGTCTGTAACAAACTAGTAAAATATTCAAGGTTTGTTTTTCTCTGGCACATTGAGGGTTGGGGTGAATGACCATGGCCTTGCTGGACCTTTGCCATCTGCAATACATTGATGACTTGCAATTTAGTACCTTACTAAATGCATCAGGTTCACAATTCCCGGTAACCGCTGCTGGCATTTTTGTCCCCACTTTAAAGTACATCATAAAAGAAAACAGAATTGGAATTAAAACAATGCAGAAGTTATAAAACCCTCTATAAATATAGTCCGTATTTCTATGGCTATTGCCTCATTTTACACTTCAGACTTATCTTTGGGTGACAGGAAGCCAAAATCCTGAAATGGTTTAATTAGGCTGAAAATCTTATTTAATAAAGTTCTGCTGGAGAAACACGAGCAAACGTTATTAACTTCCACAAAATCAGACAGACGAAGCCAATGGCGGATTTCACTTTGCAAATTGCAGCCATATGTAAGAGCCTAACTGACAGATGGAAGAGTAACTGCAAACAGTTTTTGCATCGCTTCTGAGGTTGCCCTGAAGAATCTCTCCACCACTCAAAAGTACTTTTGCAAAGAAATCAATGTATTTGCCCAGGCTGAGCACGATGGACCACAGCCATTGCCCAGACAGCATGCAGGGACACGCTGTGGGAACGCAGAGCTGATGGTGAAAGGCCCTGCAAACTCCAGGTCCACGTGGAGTAGCAGCAACGCAAATTCCATCATTTTAAAAACAAACAACCCGCCCCAACCCCCACATACTTCACTGGGTTGAGCTGCTCTTGGGGAGGCTGCCAGCACCAGAGTCGGTGTACATCATGGAAAAGAGAACTGGAACCCACCTCTGATTGATAATCTGCTATATCTGTGTGTATGTAAGTTATTACCTGTGGTCCCTGGTTAATGGAGCACCACGTTTTCCTAAAGCACTTCTTGCAGGTGTTTTTTCTCACTTAAGCAAACATCTCTGCTTGTTTAAACCTGTCCTCCCAAGAATTCCCTGTTACCCACTGTGCCAAAGCCTGCCCTGCTCTCAGCTCTTCTGTGGCAGCTGCAGCTGCTTTAGTTTTCCATCATTTCTGGAGCTGTTATTCGAGGCAAGATTGTTGGTGCTGGTGCTGAGGAAACAATAGCAGCAGGGAGCTGGAACTGAGATGTAGGCTGCTCTTACCCGTAGTTTGGGAATTCGGTGGCCTGTATCTTTTGCAAAGTAAACACATTCTGAGAGCTGCAGCGTGAACACTCTGTGAATATTTTTAATGATAAAAGGAGATAGAGATACAGTGCCCAGAGCAGCTTCTGCCACTGTCAATGTTGACTTGAGAGCTTCCTCATCTCCTCGGAGCAGTGAGCCCAGCTCAGTAAACCTCAAGCCTAGGTGTGCAAATAGCAGGGGCTTAAGCTAATGTCTGTGTTCGGTTTTATTTGTGGATCTCACTTCTAAGAGAATAAGTAGCCACATTTGCTCCATAGAGAGGTGGGGAAAGAAGAGCATTGAGCAAGCTGAAAGAACTAAAAATAGTGGCTCAGCTCTGGCTGCAGTTCTTGTTAGTGATAAGCATGTCCTTGATTTAAAGAGCGGCTCCTCTGCTTCCTGGGAAGCGAGAGAAATGGAAGTGATGACAGGAAGGCAAAGTCCACCCTGCTGCGTATAACCAGGCTCAGGATCTGCAGGGATGCTGACCTCAAGGGGAAATCATGCTCAGAAGGTGAATGGTGCCTGGGGTGACTGTGGAGAGCCCCACCAAGAGAAGATTCTGGAGAGAGCAAGGAAGTTATTCACAGAATCATAGAATGCATTGGGTTGGCAGGGATCTCCAAAAGCCATCCAGTCCAACACTCCTGTAGTGAGCAGGGACATCCCCAACTACATCAGGTTACCCAGAGCCTCGTGCAGCATCCCCCTGAAGATCTCCAGGAATGGGGCCTCAACTCCATCCCTGGGCAACCTGTTCCAGTGTTCAACCCCCCTCCAGCTAAAGAGCTTATTCCTAACTCCCGGTGGAATTCACGTGTGTCTGTATCAGTGCAGACAGGCGCCTGCAGGTACATAATTACATGCCATACCGTGGGCATTAAAAACACCCACTGGGCTGTCGTGGCAGGCTGAGCACAGCGTGAGGCAACGATGTGATCCAGCCACAGGGATGGGGTGGATGCTGTGAGGTGCTCCACGAGCAGAGTCTGTCTGACACAAACAAGCGCAAACTGGCCAGCAGTAATAGAGGCTGGAAATTAAAAGAGGACTTTAATCCTCAGAGAAGTGAGGATTTGAGATTACCTGGAATGGTTTCAGAAATTGCACAAGACTCTATTTGACAACCAGACAGCTGCTGCTGGCTCCACACTGCTGCACTCTGTGCCCCCAAAACCCTGACAATCTTTCTGTGAGGCTCAGTGTTCCCTCTGAAAAGCTGTGCTGAGGTCTGACTCCCGTCTGGCAAAACTGCTCCTCTGGACGGGAGCTGCTGGGTCTCAGCATAGGACTCCTGGATATTGGGCCGTGTCTGCGGGGTTCTCCACAAAACAACTGGATCAGGAAGGTCTGGGAAATGAGGCCAGAAAACTTTAACTCCAAGAGTGTGAACACTCCTGCTTTTCAAAGCCAAAATGTTTTGATGTGTGGGTGAAACAGGGACCAGTTTTCCAATCAGAGCTTCAAAACTTCCCAGTAAAGCAGGTGCTTAAAAAAGACCTTCACGTAACAGGAAAGTTTTCTGTTCAAAGCCACTTTTTGAGGGATAACTCGTAGCTAAGCACAGCCTGAAGCTGGTCATCCTCCAAACAGTCAGTGAAAGGCAATGGAGGCTTCAGCTAGGAGTTGCCAGAGGAGAGAAACCCTCAGGAGCTGGCTGCCCCTGGGGGGAGCAGGGCATCAGGTACAGAAATCCTGCAGTTTCCATGGTGGTTTCAGAACATAAAGTACTTCACTGCTTCCGTGGATGATGCTTGTGGTTACAGATAAATTTTCCTCCCTCTCTATTGTTTCTCCATCACAGCCCAAAAAATAGAAGGCATTTTTACTCCTGAGAGTGGAGAATGCGTCTCACACAAATCAAGCATCAAACGTGAGACAAAGAGGCATCTCCAAAACCCCCAGCATGGAAATGAACTGGAGGAGGGTTCCTGTTTTCCTCCTCTCTTTTACCAGGCATTAGGTGTGAATTGTGAGTGGCATTTAATCGCAGCGCTGCGCACGGGCTTGGGAAGCGCTGTGCAGAACATTATCAATTCCACGGGAAACAGATGGAAATAGACTGTGAAAAAAATACTGTGCAGAGCAGACAAATGGCCTACAAAGTGTGAAAAAACCCCTCAGAACTGGAGCATTTGTAAGTTCCTGATATTGTTTGATTTATTTACTGCACGGTTTGTGTACTGAAATGCCAGAAATGCCTGTGAGAGCTGCTGATGGTTCCTGACAGCACTGAAATAATTGACTGATCTCAGACATACGCTGAGGGAACAGCAGTGTGGGCATCCCACATGGCCGACAGCAACAGGAGTTATTTACTTCATGATAAAACCCGTTACGTTTCTTCACCTCTTTAATTTCAGCATGGTTTTAGTGGGAGGTGTTGGCCTAGACCTGGCGCTGACCTGTTCATTGATCCTTCTTTTCCCCAGTACCGGGGGCTTGTGCTGGCCTCGTGCAGCAGGTGTTGTTCTGCAGATGCACACACACACACACATACACGTGTTTGGTGTATCTGCTACACGTATACACCAGATAAACCAAATCCAAGCAGCACAGGGCAGCAGGAAGGGAGGGCCACAGAACACTGGCAAAGAGGGACCCCTGTGCAACAACAGACAAGCTGTCAGCCTCTTGCGAAGACTGAAATGAGGAGGACAGAGTTGCATGTAGTCTGTGCCAGGAGCAGTAGGGGAGCAGGTGGGGTGAGAGCGACAGAAGTAGATGTGCCTCAGAAAGCTTCTCTTGGGGTTGACATAGGTTGGTCCCACTGGACCATGGGAGAGGTGCCTGTTGCTGAAGGTTTCAACCCAACAGCTGGATTGCTGTTCTCAAACTCGTTATTGAAATAAAAGCCAACCACAACACCAACTCCTGCGTGTTGTGCATCCTACCCTGATCCAATTTACTGCTCTTCACCACCCTTTGCCTTGCCCAAAATTTAGAGCAGTCGTAGCTCCAGAATTAGTGAAAAAGTTGAATCTTTATTCCAAGCCTCCTTCCAAAGAAGGTAGAGAGGAAAACTCACGGTGTAATTGCTCTCAGATCTTAGCTTTGGAAATATCTGATCTGTTTCATCTCAAACTCTTGAAGAATTAGTCAGTTTGATTCTTCCTTATGACTCTCCACAATGAGTGTGCTGTGGGCTCTGTCACTTCCAGCGATGCAGTTCCTAGTCCTAGACAGAGGGCATCCACCACCATGTGTGGTGCCAGCTACAGGAAGTGGCCCACTGCTGGCAGGCTCCACAATGGGGAGGAGTGAGGCAAAACAGAGCAACTAGGGATGGTTCTGGCTTACACTAAGCTATCAAGCTGTTGGAAGCTGCTGTTTTTTTTCTCCTTGACTTTTATTAATACAGAGTATTTATCTATCCCTGCAGCAGTAGCAAAAGTTCAAAAGCCTATATATATTTTATGAGCAATATTTGTAATGCTATTTAATAAAACAAGAAAACAAGGCTTCAGCCTAAAATGTCCTTCATTAAGAACCAACGTAAATGAGCAGAAGGCTTTGGCATAATGCAAAGAATTTTCCATTAGGATTGAAATAAACTAACGAGGTACCATTAGCTGGTCTGCAAAAACACACCATTCTCTTGAACAAGAGCAGCACCACAATGTCAGCGAAGGAGAAGATTGGTTGCTTCCCCAGGCAATAAAAAGAAATGTCCCCTACATGCCTAACTGCACTAACGTGCTCATTACTGCTCCTGCAAGTGCACGGGGTGAAAAGCACCGTCAGACGAGGCACAGCTTTGGCTGCAGCTAGAGTTACCCCTTGTTCTGACAGAGCAGGGGAGAAGCCACTGCAAAGGAGCAGTTGCTCCCCAGTAGCACCTTTGCCTCAGGTGCTGGTCATACTGGTAGGGTGAGGCATGCTGGCTTCAGCTGGCAGAGCATGGAGAAGCCTTCAGGTTGCTTGTCCCTGCTCAGAAGCCCACACCAGATTGCAAGGGCTCCAGGCACTGCGAGACCATAAAGAAAGCATATGGACAGATTTTTATCTGTTTCGCAGTCCTGCTCTTGATATAGCTCAGCACATGTGCTTGAGAGGGAGAAGAAAGAAGGGTTTTGCATGAAAACCACTCTTTCTTTACAGGAAAATGTGCGAGCGGAGAAAGTTCCCAAGAATATGCTCTTGCAGCACTGCTAACTGATAGTGCTGAGCCTGATCGATCATTATGGATTGTAAATGCTGACAGAAATAAGCTCCAAGTAACTCTCCAATGCAGTAACACTGTCAGCAGAGCCAATAGCATCAACCTCCTCCCAGCCATGCCCTGCTGCAGTGTGCTGAGACCAACCCCAGAGCCATGGGTTTTCTCCTCGGGCCAGGCTGGGCTGCAGGGTCAGAACACTGGGCCAAGAAAGGCCACTTATTCCTGCTCAGCTGAACAGGAGAAAAACTCCAGTAAAGCACAGGACTGCTGTCACTGAAGCACCATCCATCAATGGGATGCTGAGAGAAACATGTCCCTTCAGCCTGGAGAAGAGGAGGCAAAGGGACATCTTAGAGAATGTGGAGTGAAACTCTTCTTGAAGAAGCCTGGTGTCAGAACAAGGGGCAAAGGGCACAAGCTGGAACTTAGGAAGGTCCCTTTAGGTTGTAAGGAAAGAATTTTTAAAAATGAGAGGAGTCAGATGCTAACAAGACTACAGAATAAACAGAGGAGTTGTGGAAACTCTTTCCGTGGAGATGTTCAAAACCTGCCTGGAGAAGACCCTGAGCAGCCGCCTCTGATGGTCCTGCTGTGAGCAGCAGGTGGGAACAAAGATGTCTGAGACACCCTTCCCACCCGCATTATTCTGTGACTCTGTGATTTTCTGTGAGCTCAGAACCAGACAACAGCCTGGGTTGGAAGATACCTCTGGCACAGCCTGGGACCTCCAAGGATGGAGATTTCGTCCAAGGTCAGACAACCGGACAAGTGACTTCAACTTGGGCCAGCTGAGGCTCCTCCTAGGTCTTTCAGTTAGGCGGTGAAGACTCTGCCCTCCTGAAACTACAGAAAATTTGTTCTTAGCCTCTAATTTAACCTGAGAGACAGCTCTGGTCCCTGTCTCTGCTCTGCTGGGGAGCCCAGCAGTGGACCCAGCAGCCCAGCTGTGCCTCACCAGTGCCGAGCAGAGGGACAGGGTCCCCTTCCTTGACCCACTGCCCAGGAGGCTGGTGGCTGTCTTTTCAATCCTATTGTCTGGAATGCCTTGGTCTCATTTTCTGCAACACCCAAAACCTTTCCCCTGCTCAGGGTTAGGGTTAGGGTCCCACGTCATGATCCCTCACAGCTCATCTCGCTGTGCTGTACTTTATGGGGAGGACTTTTATGTCTGCCCTCCAGACCCCTTCTGTGTGCAGGTTCCTGCCTGTAAAATCCCCAGACCAAAGTTGTGTGTGATAATGCACCGAGCAATAGTCCTGTGACCTTTGCTGTGACTGTGCCCACTCGGTTTTTCCAACCCCCCCTGTGCTGACACGCTGCATCTCACTCCTGCTGGGTCTGGGTGAGAGGCTGCTCACACATGGCACGGAGTGCTGAAAAGGGCACCAACATGGGCAAACACTCCCCCCATCTGAACACAGTGACTGAGTGCTCTCATGGAGGAGAGTTCATTCTCCTGGCTAAGGGGAGCAGTGAGGAACTGCAGATGTGTTCACACAGCAAAGGCTGTGTGGGACAAGGGGGGGCAGGGTAATTTGCTTCTGCTCAGCGCGTCTCCAGGAACGCAGCCCCATCAAGGGGCATAAGATCACTGTAGGCAATGTGAGCTACTGACAGCTGAGACAGGAGCTCGTGTAACTGCAATACAGCCCAGGACCATGCTTAGGGAGCTGCTTGTGGTTACGCTGCGTGGGAAGGCTCTTTGCACTGAGCTTTCCCCAAACTGCAGTTGCATGGACGACGCACCTTTTACAGACCTGAATGAGAGCTGAGCAGAGGGCACTGTGAGCTGTTCTGAAGTCCTCCATCAAACAGCAGGTGATAAGATGTGCTCACAAATTACACCCCATGCAGGGAGGCTGCTCCTCAACCTACCAGAAAATAGACCCTACAGCTGGGGATCCCCAGCATGGGACAGTTTGGAGCTGCTGGAAGTTTTACAGTGGTGGCTTTGCGACACTACACTGCCCACCTGTCCCTTTTCTCTGTGCCCTGTATTTTACAAGGGGGCCTCAAACAACAGAATGATCCTGTCTCTAGGAATATTTGATGTTCTTAAAGGGCTTTAGTCCAGGGCTCTCTGGATGCTGGGCATGGCTTAGCACTGCATCGCAGAGTGGTCACCCTTGATTTCTGGAGACAGCCAAAAGCCACCTGGATGTGGTCCTGGGCAACTGGATCTGGGTGGCTCTGCTTGATGCTTGAACAGGGAGGCCAGTTCAGGGGTCCTCCAGACATCTCCCTCTGCCACAACATTCTGCAGTTTCCTATTTTGCATGCAGAAGCTGCTCCGTAGAGGCAGTCTGGCAGCTGCCAGCCTCTCCTCAGGGTGTCAGGGTGGCAATACAAAGGGAATGGCGCATGTGGTGCACCCAACACCTTACATTCAGTCACACCAGCCTTGTGGAAAGAAGAAAGGACCACAACCAGTGCACTCCATGAGAATCATAGGATCATTCAGGTTGGAAGAGATCTCAAAGATCATAAAGTCCATTCATCGACCCAGCCCTACCCTGCCCACTAAACCCTGTTCCCTAGTGCCACATGTACACGTTTTTTGAACCCCTCCAGAGATGGCAACTCTACCACTTCTCCTGATAAAGATCCAAGGATCTCTTGTATGTAACATTCTGGAAAATCAGTGATGATACCTATTATTTACTAGAGGCACAGGATCTCCTTAGAGAGCAGAGGCGGGTTATCAACCTGATGCTGCTGGCACTTCACACAAGCAGCAGCTTTCAGGTTCAGAGCCCTGGTTTCTCCCTCTCTGCAGGCTGCCACGGGAAACAGCAAGGTGGTTGAAAGCGTGTAATTAGTGCAATTAGTCCATGGATCTACAAATCCTGCTTGAGCAGAGCTGGTTGAAAAGTGGGATGTTTTGTTTTTTCCCCATAGCTAAGTTCTCTCCTCCAGGAAAGAGGGGTATTAATTCTGTTCTTGACAAAAAAGCCCACATGATACCAGCAGAAACGGCAACAGCTCCTGCTTCTTCTTCAACTCTCAGTGAAGCTTCTCCCAATTTTCACACTCATTAACAATTACAAGCTTGTTTGCCCGTATTTAGAAAATATAATACTTAAACAACACCCACTTTTTCCCACCCTTTCAACTCAAAGCAATAGAAATGGAAGAACCTGCCTGTTCCCCCACCAAATTTTGTGTTTATTTTTCAAAAAAAAAAAGAAAAAGAGAGAGACAGAAAGTAATGAAAAACAAAAACTCATAAATCACAACTTTTCCATTAAAAATATTTTGACAGATCTACTCATCACCCCCGAGTTCTTCAGAACTGGAGCTAAAGGTGGATATTCAGGCTACATTTTATTACTTCAGCCCCTATTGGCCTTTTTCAATATAGCTTGTGCTTTTTTCATCTTTCCCCCACACAGGGGTGGTTTGCCACACTACCTTTAATGCAGTTTTTCTCAGGAACTGTCAGCACTGTTTTTCCTCCCCGTGTTTATTCCCAAGGCTGCTCCCCAGGCTAGTGGAAATCTGAGGGGGATTGCTCTGTTTAAGCCTCTCAGCAGTTTTCTGATGCTCTGGGACCCTAAACTCCAGAATGCTTCTCTGTCCCTCACCAAGCATGAAGCTACAGCTTCCCTTGCTCATGGCAAAGCCTTCCTGAACAAGCAAACACTATCCCTGGCTTTTCTTAGGAACCAAAGCCCTGCCATTAATTTTCCCAGCCCCAGACCCCCTATATGGTCACATTTGAGTTCTTAATCCACAAACACCCAACTGGCCTGTACTACCACCTTCCAGTCCACAGAACAGACATTCATCCTCCTTTTCCCCCACATCTATATGGGGATGGATTATAACCTTTTATATCCAAAATGTTCTCTGGCAGCTGCAGCCAAAGTGCCCCCAGGCTGATCAAGCTCCTCTTCATCTGCCCTGACTGCTCCCAGCAGATGCTCTGCAGTTCCTCTCACTGGGCTTAGTTAGCTGTGCCAGGGCTAACCTGTGGAGCACTGTAGAAGCCTACTCATGAGTCTTATACACACAGATACCCAATGCAATGTCTGTTAGTCTAGTAATAGAGTCAAAAACTCTCTTCCCAACCCCAAACAGCTACAGACTGACAGGGGACACCACTCATGTGGATGTGGAGCTTTTTCAATGAGGATGTTTTGCTCTCAGCATTTCAGTTTCATATTTGGTCATTTCTCACCAGCTGTTTGTCTCTGGAGTTTACTTTCCTTACAGAGGTGATCAGAAGTACCCCAGTGGCAGAGGTGCAGACACCCACACCATACCCGCAGGCACAGACTGACTTTCTGTATAACAGACACACGTGTGAACATAGCACGTACGAGTAACGGAGCGTTTGGGCACTGGAGTTCTGCTTTTTAAAAGGGCAGCTGACACAGAGGCAGAAATAAATTATTCTCCCAAGCATCTCCTTTTAACTTTAACTTAGTTGCAGGAAGGGGACCTAAGGCCAAAACCCTCTCAAAGCCTCCCTGGAGGGTACAAAATGAGACTGATCTGTTGCAGTGGCTCCGGCACCCCAACTCCCACACGCTGCTCACGCAATGCACAAGCAGCAAGCGGTAGCATTGGGTGGATGGTTGGATTTGATGACCTTGGAAGTCCTTCCAACCTCAATGATTCTATGTTTCTATGTTGTAAAACAGGATAAAGGAAGAACTAGAGGAGAAATCAATATACAGCAGCCTAAGAGGGTTTTTTTCAGATGTTTAAACCTGGGTTTTTTACACAGTTATTTTGACATCTTTGTGCCAAATTGGAAAATAACACTTTTTGCCTAAGGTTTTCTGTGTGTTTAGATTAGCAGAGGCTCAAAGCACAGTAATAAATATCCAATTTGTTGCTTAGGTACTGCAGTCATAGTTAAATTCTTGGGAAAACACAGGTAACAGCGAAAGAGCTCTGCTTGGTCTAACAGCCTGTGACCGCACGCTCTGTCGAGAAACCTCTTTTGGTCTGATGGCAGAACACAGAGCCTCTGCCCTGGAACCACACAGCCTGGGTTCAGTTAAGCCAGGGAAGGTGCAGAAGCATCACACGAGAAGGGACACCCTGCTCCCCAGGAGTGCAGGCAGATCCCTCAGAGCTTGAGCCGTGCAGGTTGATTTCTCCTTTTCTAGCTTTACTAGAGACTGTCGCTCTGAAAATTTTCTGGTCTGAAAACAATGTTCTATGATGCTGTTATGATGGAGGAGTAGCTCGGGTGGAAGCTCTGTTTCTGACAGCACTAATCAGCTCACTCTGCTTGCAAATAAACTCGGTCTATTAACATTCAGCGGATATATTGACAGAAGCAATCAGATCACAAAGCTGTCAGGGAGCAATCACTACCTCATAGCAGAGAGACTTTAGCTGAAGACAACACAGGGATATTTTTCCCAGACTTCACACACTAAGGAAACCCCAGGAAAAGCAGAGGAACCGGTGATTTTGGGATGTGCATACCCCAGATCCCATAGATCAGGGCACACTGGCTGCAAGGGCACTGAGAAATTCAATATTGATGAAGATGACTCCCCATAGCGATGGTTCAGTGTTGGGTGGAGTAAGGAAGCTAACTGGAACATGATTCTGTAATGATGAAAATCACTGGTCAGGCAGCTTGTACAGCCAACGGAACAAATAACTGGCCACACTCCTTTTTAAGCCAGTGAGCAGAGGGTGAGAAATAACAAAGTATGGCAGAATCGCAGAGTTATTAGTGGTTGTAGTTAATAATCACTAACTCCTGTTTTGCACAAACAGGGGTGCAACATTACTGAGCTTCAGCAAGAGGGACAACCAGGAGGTAAAAATCATTGCAATTTGCTTTACTTCACAGAAAACCTGCGCAGGGAGCCAGCGTGATGAACTAGAGGCAGCTTGGTTTTAATGAATCACATCAAACCAGTCTCCTCTCTTCTCCATGAGACAGTAACGATCCCATGATTCCTAATGAAGAGCCAGCTGATGCAGCTTCAAAAACCTTCCAGCAGCCCAAATAGCTCCCACAGTTGTTCTCCCAGGGAAAGGAATGAAGCATGGTCTGAAATAAATCATCATTGTTTTTAGGGGAATAACGGCAGATTTTGTTCTACACAAGAGTAATTTATGCCAGGTGCAAGCCTGCTGTAAACCTGCCCTTGTTACTGTTTAGTACTCAGAAGCAGGGATGAATCAGCATGGGTTGGCCAAGCCAAGTTATTTCGGTGGTCTGGATGACATCTCCTAAAGATCACCACATCAGCAAGGGGTGGATTGCAGGATACACTGGGTAGGAGCCCAAGATGAGACCAGCTTTGCCACATGAGGGGGACTGGAATTACTGGAAGCCTTGAGGTGGTGACTGCTGCAGGCGCGATGTATAGGCAGGAACAGTCTACACTCATGCACGGCACAGAAAAAGGGTATCTGAAACAGCTTGAATCAACACTGTGTCAAGCGGTCTCTGAAGAGGAGTGGTACCTGCCTGATGCCGGAGGAAAATCCTCCACTGTGGTCAGGGTCAGGAAGGTATTTGCTGGCATGTCATGACCAGTGGTTGGTGCTGCTCTTTGAGGAAGATGTGGATCAAACACAGCCTGTGAGAGAACAAAGCAGCCTTCTCAAAACAAAGAAGAGGAAAATCTTACCTTGGAGGAGAGATGTGGAATGATGGGCATAAAGAAGCTTCAGAGGGACCCAGTTAATGATCTTCAACTTCATAAAAGGCTGACAAGAAATGTTAATCAGTTTTCTGTCTTCATCACAGCATAACAAAGTTAAAGCCAGGCAAGAAACCTCCAGAGGAAGTTTCCGATGCTGGGGATGAAGCAGTACCGTAGTAGCTTGCCTAGGGAGATCTGCAGAGCTTTCATTACTGCGGCCAAGGACAAGCTCTGCCCCAGGAACAATACAACCAGAGCTGATCCTGGCCTGGGGCATGGGTTGTCCTACATGTCTCTGTGTCCTCAGCACTGAACTTTAAAGTGCTGAATGGATCGAAATGCTTCATGACAGTTCAGTCTCAGAGTGAGTTCTGCAGATGTTTAAAACCTGTCTGGATATGTTCCTGGGTGACTTGGTCTAGGTGATCCTGCTCTGGCAGAGGGATGAGACTAGATGATCTTTCGTGGTCTCTTCCAATCCCTAATGTTCTGTGAGCCGTGGTTTGTTTTCCTGGTATAACTGACGGCAGCAGTTAAAGGGCCACCATGGTAGGTTCTCCTTAGCAAAGCTGCTCTTCAGACTTACCTCTTTCAGCCTTCCTTCAGCAAAGTATAGAAAACCATGGCTGGTGAGAGAATACATCAGTAGCTCCAGATGTAGCAAAGAACAAAACACTTCCAAGGTCCCTCCAGAAGAAAAAGAAGATGGAGCAGGAGAACTAGATGCATAAGGCAGGGACAACCAGAGCACAGCTTATTAAAGATCCAGGAGCCCAGAGCTTAACTTAAAAAGAGCTGTCAGACCAGGGCAGAGGATGTAGTGCCCAGGTGAGGCTCACTGGACAATCAAGGTCTATTGGCGCAATCAAAGCCCTGAAGCAGAGGAGCAGTTCTGAGCTCCCTGCTGGTGGGTGTAGGGATTTCTGGAACATGCTCTTGGGAGGTGTTGGGTGCTCTAGACACCAGTGCAATGGCACACAGTCACACTCCTGTTCATCTCCCGAGGAATTCCAACTGCTGGAGCTTAGACAGTGATAGTTAAGGCAGACACAGATTTGCCATGGTGCTCTCAGGGGTTTCTAACATCCAGCCTGCAGTGGTGGACTCAGACCTGCCCTGTGGTGGCACCATTTCTGTGACTCTGTTTATTAAACCCCTTGGTCTTCTGAGCATGTGTCTGGTGTGAGATTAACAAGACCTCCAGTTTCCATAGGAAACATAACTGATGATGTCCTGACATTTCCACAGCCTCTCCTTGACCTGCTGGGCCGTTTGCTGTGGCGTTTGCTCTGGCTCTGAGTTTGAAGCACAGAGGAAGATCAATCTGTCTAATTGATCGATGAGTCTAACTGATTCATGGAGAGGTGAAGCCACAACGTTGGTTTTGTGATTAGACCCATCTATGCAGCGATGTACTGACACCCTGTAGTTTACTAAATGTTTGACATTTAAAAGTAATAATCTATGAATAGCTCATTAGTCTCCTGTGCTCAGCAGAGAGTGGGTTTTGATGCCTGTTGGTCTGTGCGAAGGAAACCAGTGCAAAGAAAAATGCTCTTTCTGATGGGCAAATAATCTCGCAGATACAGGAAGAGCTGATTTATATTGTGATGGTATCTAGACCAGATAACACATGAAGAATAAATCTGCACACCGATTTACGTCCATCTGTGGAAGCAGACAGAGGTACCTGCGCTGGTACCGGAAGGTACCAGCTGATAGGGGACTGACTGCGTGAAGACTGATTAACGACTGAATCTGGAACCAGAAAATAGTCTTCTGCTTGACCCTTTCTGCCAGTGCCTTTGTCTTACTGGAACAAATGTATAAAAGCTGCCTCCATGGTTGTGCTCAATTTAGACGGTGACAGTCTGTGGTGTCAAGATTTTTATCTCAAAATGCTATGGATATATTAAGTAATTAGGTCATGACATGACAAGGGGAGGTGGAAACACAAGCCAGGCTTATTCCAGCTAGATTTATGTCTTTGAAGCATATCAGCTGACAGTTTGTAAAGTCAAATATCAGTAAATCTTTGTGGGACTGGGACTTCAAACCACCCAACGCAGCCTGGCTGCAAGGTCAAAGGGGGATTGGACTAGATGATCTTTCAAGGTCCCTTCCAATCCCTAAAGATTCTATGATTCTATGATTCTATGAGTCTGAATTGCCCAATGCTCTGAGCTGTTGGAGAAGGATCACTCAAACCTACTGGTGAGAGTTACTGTATTCTTGCATGAGACAGTCCGCTGGTTGCATATAACTGAAGAAAACTGGTGTGGTGTACGGCATGGGGCTGTATTGTCACATTTCATGGAATAAACTGGGATGATGCAAAGCAAAACTCAGAGTCCGATGGTTCTTGCTGCACCGTGCTTGACTGGCCACCCTAAAGGGCACATCTTGTGAAGAAACACCTTCTGATGGGATTTATGCCTGGATTTGTTTTTGTGCTTATTTTAATGAGAGTGAAAATTCACTCAATGGCATCTTCTGCCATCATTATCTACATTTCTTAAATGTCAGCACCTCAGGTTAGGTGTTTAACCTGAATTAAACTACTTCATTACTAGGTCTGGATGAGTTTAATCTGAAAATTAAAGGTGTTTAATTTTTTCCTAATGAGTGGAAGCACTGCTCCTGAGAGGAACTTCCATGCCCAGTCCTTTATGGGAGACACGTGCCCCTGTCTGCATCTTATTACCTTATTAGCAAAAGGACAGCCAGGCTAGTGGGTCCCATAACACAGCTGGTGAGATTTCCACGTATTCACCATAGCTCTTCTGGAACCAGCTCAGAGAATCCCTATAAATTGGTAAAACCAGTGTTTGGCTTTTACTTACTGTGGTTTTTCTCCAACACTCTTTTTTCCCCTCTGTGCACAGAATCACTTTGGGCCACTGTTCCAAAAGACAGGGCAGAAAACAAAACTGTTCCCAACGTGCTCTCAGATTTATGGGTTTCCGCTCAGCTGAATTAAAAAGAGCACTTTCAAACAGCTTGAATGACACGTTCTGCATAATTTTTAATTGGAGACTGCCCTATGTAAAGACTGTTTTCAGAAAAAACAGGCATGCAATTAAATATATTCAAATAAAAATGCTATGCTAGGCCCTGAGGTCCTTTAATTTGTTAATCTAACGCTGCTCAGCCTCTGTGTGGCTGAACGGCGCTTTGTTCCAACAATTACTTCTTGATAATGGGCATTGCACGGGCTCACCCTTCACTGGGAATGGCACCCTCACCCTCCCAGGGCTGAGCCTGGCCCCGGGTACATGGGTCCCAAACAAAACCCAAACCCACCTTTCTAAGCGTGATGAAAGGACTCAGAAGAAACCAGAGTCGTCTTCTTTCAGCAAAATCACCCCAGTGAAGGACTCTTTACTAACGAGATGAGTTTTGCTTTATGTCTTGTCTTCTTTTAAAACAAGTACTCGGAAGAGTCACTGCAACCTTTCGTTACACATCAGTTCATTATTTCCTCCCTAAATTGAAGTGAGTAGCTGCAGCGAATCAGGAGACACGCAAGGCTTTAGCTCTAGTGGAGTCTTGTCAACACGCTGTTGTTGAAAATACAGCAGCTTTCCAGGTGGACACTACGGGGCTGGGTATTTCTGGCTGTAGAGACAATAACACAGTCCATAAGGCAGATATTTTCCTTTGCCAACCATTGTGGTAAACATTTTCTAATCAGTGAACAAGCCTATATGAGCATCTCTGCTGTCATTATAACGATCCTTGGTGGGTGATTCTGTAGAAACTTTATTATCAAGTTCCTTCCTACATTAAAGTTGATGACAGTTATTGAGGTTCCTGTAAGTACCTCCTATGTCCTGGGGTATATTCTCCCGTGCGCTATTTCCGTTTGGATTTTTCCCGATACCAAGTGGAGAAAGAAAATGCATGAGATGATAGCTTACATTAATTGGGCGAAGAGCCTCCTCAAATCACTCTTTTATTTTTCAGGCACTGAAAATGACTGAATGGGAGGTTATTACTTCCATTTTATTAAAGCAATGCACATTTAGAGACGCTGCTTGTCATTCGAGTATTTGTATGGAATTAGTAGAAAGTGCTGCAGCAAAATGTGTGACTGCTGCCTTGGCTCCATCCACCACACCAGTGCTCAGCTCCATGAAGAGGACTCATCACGTGTCCGTACAGGCTGCTTATATCACCTCTGGAGAACGTGTATTCCAGGACCAATTTCAAGACACATTAGATAAGAGCCCTGCATGAGGGAGAGTTTCTGCTCACTGTGCGCAGGAATGACCCAGTGATGCCAAGCTGCCTGACCTTTTGCCAGCACCTCCACCAGTCACCAGTCAAAGGCAGTGCTGGGTTTTGTGAGAGTGTCCTGCTGGAGGTTTTGAGTGCATGATGGCATTGGCACTCGCAGGTGGTGGTTTGTTTAAGCCCAGGACAGTCCAGCCAATACAAACAGGCAGCTCTGAAGTGTGGAGGTGCAGCATGATGGGCAAGATGGAAGCATGAAGATGATGACTGCACAGAGCCAAGTGCCAGCATCTTCTCTGCCTTCTGCAGCCCTCTGGCAGCATCTGAGAGCTCCTCCTTACTGCTCAGGGCCCCTTTCGGACTGGAGCAGAAACCCTCATTTGGGAGCCTTGGAACGTTTTCTCTTTTTCAAGGGTCACTGCACTGTCACCCCTCAGGAAGGGTCATTCTTTCCTGAGAAGGTGTGTTGGTTGATTCAGACAAATGCTGCACGCTGTCAGGAGGGTGTGGGTTTCTCTGTACATACACTGCACTGCCGCATCAGTAACTTCAGCTACAGCAGCGCTGGAATGACTTGAATTCTGTTCTGATAGTTAAAATGCCTGTTGAAAACACTGCATCCAAATGAGGAGACCACTGTTGTCGTTGCCTCTGGCCACTCCTGGCACAAAGGAAAAGTGCCATTTCATGCTCTCCACTGGCAGGGAATGGCAGGCTGCTCTCCTACCTGACAAGTGACCATGGATCTCCCAGCCACTCTAGTACCCCACGTGCCCACGAGATTCGAGGGGCATGCCCCCCATCCCAAGGTAGCCTGGAGCTGAGACACTTGTTGCCCTGATGCCTCCGGATGCCCTGGTCCACAGCCACAGCACTGTGCTTGAGTTATCTGACCCGGTGGGAACTACGAGCCATGAACTAAGTCCTCCCGATGCCTCCCAAGACATAAAAGGTTCTGAGGTTCATGGGGACATTGTGAACTGGTTGGTTAGCTCTGACAGAGAAGGAAACTTCCAAACACAGAAGCCAGGGCCAGGTGCAACGGACAGGCCTGAGTGTGCTGACATCCATGGCAAAAGCGCTGCGGGAGATCATGGTGACAAGTAGCAGCATCAACCTCCTATCAGTGCTTCTCTGAGCATTCCAATGGCTGCAGCTGCAGAAGCAAGAGGCAGGGCTGGTTCCACCACAGGAAAGCTAAGCAGACTGTTATTCCCACTGTTACTCCAGAGGCTGGAACAAAGGAAAAGAGAAGATGTGGTTTGCATTGGAAAAACCAGATAGAAATGCGTTAAAGCTGAGATGCTGTCGAAGTGACAACTTTTACTGCCTGAAGGGTTAAAACTTGAACGAGATCTCTAACAGAAAGGCACCCGGACCTTGGAGGGGAACCCAGAACTCAAGTTTCTCTGAGGACAGAAAGCAAAAAGTAAAGAAGTGTCAGGACTTAAAATAACTGTAGGAAAGAAGAACACTAACAATTATCCCATCTCACCACCGAACGTGCACTGTACTTTGCTAATTCCTTGAGGCTAAACATTCTACAAAGACCTTCAAAATCTCTGTAATCTTTACAGTGCCACCTCTTCTCGGGTAATTTACCTCAAGAGGCACAGGCAAGGTGGTGTACCGATTTCCCCCTGACTTGCTATCAGTAGCTCAAGTTTTTGCAATTAACTAATTATATAGGAAATTAACCTGCTCACCTGAAAAGAACAGAAGACTCCAGATTTGACTCATTAAGATCATCAGGCTTTCTGAAGGAAAATGTGCTGTGAAGATTAAATGAAATTCATAAGGGAAGAACCAGTTCCATTGAATAATTAACTTAATAAGGATCACTTGTATTCCCACCACAAGCTAATCTTTCATAAGCCTTCTGCATCTTCCCTTCAGTGTGCAGCAAACACTGGAGGCAGACGTGAAGAACAGGTACAGCGCTTGAGCGCTGCGTTGTAACAGAAGCAGTTTAGCGGTGCTTGAGACAATGAAGACGAGTGTTTGTTCGGCTGTGACAACACACTCTGCTCATCCCCTGGGTTCTGTAACCAGAACTCAGAGAAAAGCAGGGCTACAGAAAAACACATTGCTGCCAATGACCTTCTTTGTCAGAATGAATTCAAATGTCTAATTTTATGGACATAGAATCATCATAGCTGGGAAGGACCTCCAGGATCATCAGGTCCAGACCTCAGCCCAACACCTCCCTAACCTCTAGACCATGGCTTCAAGTGCTCTAGCTACTCAGGTTTTAAACACCTCCAGGGATGGGGACTCCACTACTTCCCTGGGCAGCCTGTTCCGCAGAATCACAGAATGTTACAGGTTGGAAGGGACCTCAAAAGATCATGTAAGTCCAACCTTCTCTGCTGGAGCAAGCTAAGCCTACAGCACTCAGTGTTCCCATCCAAATACAAACCTGGCCCTACCCTGCTTAGCTCACAAGACAAGATCAGGCTTTTTTCCAGGGTGGCACTCCACTGAGTTTCAGTGCCCAGCCACTCTCTCAGGAAAGACCTTCTTCCTAAGATCCAATCTAAACCTTCCCTGGCACAACTTGAAGCTGTTTCCCCCCCATCCTATCATTAGGAATTTAGGAGAAGAGACCAGCACCAGCCTCCCTACAGCATCCTTTGAGGTAGCTGTAGAGAGCAAGAAGTCTCCTCTCAGCCCCCACTTCTCTTGACTAAATAACCCCAGTTCCCTCAGCCGGTCTCCATAGCCCTTGTTCTCCAGCCCTCTCCACATCCTCATTGCCCTTCTCTGGCCCTGCTCCAGCCCCTCAATGTCCTTCTGATACTGTGGTGCCCAAAACTGGACCCAGTACTCAAGGTGCGGTCTCAACAAGTGACAGGGTGTCCACCAGGCAGATTTCATTCTACTTTCTGCTGTTACACTCTTGCAGTTTCATACTGAGATTTGTGAATTAATTTTAAAACAGAAGTTGACACTGCAGACCTGACAGGGGTCTAAGAAAGATTAGAATAGAAATAGTCTGCTTGAGAATTTAACTGCAGTCTAGGGCACAATTAGTGAGCAAATACGCCATTAATTGAAAGGATCAAGGGCATAGCAGGACTATTATAAGAGGACTGACTGTAGTAATATCACGGTTAACTGAGTGACTGTTTGCCAGCTCTTGAATAGAGAGCAGAACCAGTAATTAATTACTTGTATTTCCACTTTCCTCTGGAGCAATGCCACTTCCCAAGTGCACCGATCGCCATTCATTAGGTGCTGCTGCTTGGGCCTGGGCTGCTGGAAATGGTGTCTCAGCAGTGAAACTTCTGATTCACTGTTCTGCATCCCCGTCTCTGAAAGGCGCTTTGGGGGTTACAGGGAGAACTACCTGTGGACAGAAACAGGGAGGATATTCACCTCCGGGATGTTTCTGAGCAAGAGCTCGGTTTGAGAAGCTTCTCCAGAGCACACAAAGCAACGTTTTTCTTCCTTTCTGTCAGATTTAGAACACGATGCTGCATCTCATTACAGCTAAACACATTTCGATGCAGCACGTCTGCTGGCATTTCTATGTCACATATCCCCCACTCCAACCACCTCTTCCCCTCACTGCAGTTCAATGGAGAAACAAAAAGCTGCTTCCCTGTGGGTTACACCAACACAGAGCAGCACTTTCGAGGTCCTTTCAAGTCTGGTTTATAAATAGGTTGTCTCTGGATATAATAGTTCCCTTTCTTGCTCGGAGGAACTGTTTTGTAAGTGAGGAACTTGACACTGTCTTGCTGGGGATTTTAAAGGCAGTTTTGAGGAGCTGTTCAAGCAAAGAACAGGAAGATATATTCATTTTAACCCCCAAGCACAAATGGTTTCCATAAAGGTCAGATTGCTGCAAGTCATGACATGATGAGCCTGATCTCATGAAGCTGGTATAAACTGGCCTGCAGTCACAGCTGTTCCTGCCTTAAATCAGGACTGAATTTCCTTTGCAGACATGGATTATGGAGTAGCCGCTGGGTGAGGTTCCTGTGCTGTGTCCAAAGGGAGACACAGTGATCACCAGCATCTCCTCTGTAAAGAAAAAAGAGTAAGAATTTAAATGGTTGGCAGTCAACTATTTATTTCTCGCCTGGTCTGTTCTCCTTACGGCTCCTGTTGTCACTGTCTCCCAGCTTCTGCAGCTACATCCTCCCTGCATCAGGCCCTGCAAACATTTAATTCCCCTGACAAGCAGCGCTGGTGACTTCCACCACTGCATTACCCATTCTAAGAGCAGCTCCTCCTTCCCATTTTTCCCCACCTGCTACACCAGGGACTGCTCTTCCTGCCTTTTTCAGGTGCAGAGAATAAATATGTGCAGTTCTTTCGGGTCTGATCCATGACTCACATCCCCACCTGAGAGCAGCAATTTGTCCACAGTGCTTCTAGGATTTTATCATTAATGTGATGCATGAAATCATATCAACCTAGATCTTCCCTTCTCATGCTCTGCAGCTCTGCTGGTCCTGCATTGTTTGTAAGGTCTTCATCTTCCCCTGCTGATTTCCCCAGAGGCAGAAGTGCTCGCTCATGGCTGCCCTTTCTGCCCCTTCCCAGGTGCTCTACCAGCATTCCAGGTCCCAACCCAGCTCTCTTGATGCGGGAGGCTGCAGGCAGGTCACTTTGTCTGGAAAATGGGGCTAACAGTCCCACAGACCCTTATAAACTCGTTACAGGTTACAACAAGCTCTGGCTCTGAAGAGCAAGGTAGCAGCAGAGAGAGAGGGGGACAGGGGGGAAGTGATGATTTGATCTGCACATCCCAGGAGCTCTGCCTCAGGGACAAATCCTGCCCCCTTCTCCCAGGCAGTGAAGAAGATGTGCCTGTGAGTTGTGTCCTGAGTGAGTTATTCTTCTGGAACCCGAAGGAAAATTAGATGTATATTAACTAGTGAGAAGGAAGGGTAAAGTCTATCGTTTGATAGGATAGGTTTTATTTATGAGAACTCCTTTGCTGACGACATGGCTTCTTCCTGATGCTGCCCACTACTCCTACCAACAGGTTATTAATTTACCAGCTATGCTCAGTATTTCCCCAGGTTGTATTTTTCCTGCTAAGAGAATATACTCATACTTTGAGACTGCAAAAGCCATTCATTCATGTTTGCCTGAGGAAATGGTTTGTTCAGCTTAGAAGATATTCTTTAGTTTTTCATAATTAAATCAGAATTGTTTTGTGTGGGTTAGCACCTGTGATAGTGGTTTTGGATACCAAATGTATTTGTATTTCCTTCCTTGCCTGTGTGCACTGATTTAATGGTGTGGACATGGAATAGAGTGTGGCATGAAAATATCGACACTGTAAGAGACTGGATTATTTCTGGTTTCACATGGATGCATTTATTTACCCTGGGGTTAGACACTAGGTCTTGCTCTGACTGTTGGGAAACCATCGTCTCTTGGGCAGGGGTAGTGTGGCCTTCCCATGGTTTAGGTTTTATAGCCAAACCGCTCTGCTCAGTTCCTAAAGCACAGGGTTTAGCACCTGGTGCTCAGCATGGACACATGGCCATGATTGCTCTGGAAATCCTTCTGGTTCACTTGTTTGGTTTCTGGACAATTCTTGGCTTAGGAGATACCTGTTTAAACTATTTTGATTAGTAAATTTTGTACTGGGCAACCCCCAGACTGCTTCCCCCTGCTGCCGTCAGCTTACTGGAACACTCAGAGTGAGAAGCCAAAAGCTGTGTCTGCAGCGAGGTCCTGACAGACACCACCAGCACAGGAGCCTTTATCAGATTAGGACCGTAGTTGTTTCCTTTAACCCCCATTACTTTTTCACAGAATCACAGAACATTAGGGATTGGAAGAGACCTCAAAAGATCATCCAGTCCAATCCCCCTGCCACAGCAG
>JAOXOE010000441.1:45535110-45554576 GCA_028565055.1 Phoeniculus purpureus
GGCAGGGGGGTTGGACTCGATGATCTCTTGGGTCCCTTCCAACCCCTAACATCCTATGATCCTATGATCCTATGAAGTCAAGTGAAAAGAGCAGATAATGGAGGACAAGTTAAGGTTTTCATCAGATCAAGAAAGAAGGTGTTTAAAGTAGACAGGAGCTTGGAAAGAAGGAGACTGAGGGGTGATTTCATTCATGTTTATAAATATGTGAAGGATGGGTGTCAGGAGAATGGAGCCAGGCTCTTCTCAGTGTCATCTAGTGATTGGATGAGGGGCAATGGGTGTTAGCTGGAACATAGGAGGTTCCACATAAATACAAGAAGGCAATTCGCTGCCCAGGGGTGTTGTGGAGTCTCCTTCACTGGAGACGTTTAAGACCCACCTGGATGAGTTCCTGTGCGACTTGGTCTAGGTGATCTTGCTGTGTCAGCGGGATTGGACTAGATGATCTTTTGAGGTCTCTTCCAATCCTTAATGTTCTGTGATTCTGTGAGCTGGTGTGAGTGCAGTGGTGTTAAAGCCTAGCGATAGGCAAAGCCTGCTAGCAGCTGTGGTGATGAGCTGCTCTTCCCAACGCAGACCTCCTTCCAGGAGTCCTCCAGGCTGTAGGGACCGCTGTGAGAAGGATGGATAACAGGAGTGATGGAGAAACCCACCAGCTGTCCCCCTGCATCCTCACTGGAGAGGGGAAGGGCTACTAATCATCCCTGCACATAGCAACCATGCTGTCGGCAGGGCTTCATGGAGAAGACCTTCTTGACCCTGAGAGCCTCAAATATGTTAAGTTTATGTGCTGTTCCTTTCCTGTTATCATGACCCATCATAAAACCTTCTGCCTACACATTGGGTTGATACCTCTGAGTGACTGTTTTGCTTTTCACACACAGACATAGCCCAAAGGTTTGTAACCAGAGTGCATGAGCAACCAGAGAATCCCTGGATGGGGCACTGGGATGTGTTTTGGTATTTCATAGACACAGTAGAGTGATCTGCCTGAGGAAGAGCAGTTGCAGCTCAGTGGTCTCCACTTGCTGTGCCTGGAAGCTCAGCATCGCAGCCAGCAGTGCAGCCTTGGCTGCAGAGCCTGGCCCACATCCTTCCCATGCACGGGGCGGGCGTGAGTGTTCCAGCTCATTCATCACCTAGGATTTGCTGCAGCTATCCCAGAGAATCAGTAAGCTTTAAAAAGTTAATGAAAGACAATATATTCTTCCAGCTGTTGTGGAAAGCTGAGTCGTTTGTTGCATTGCTCTGGGAGCCTGGAGATTTATCACAAAGCAGAAATAAGAGGTGAAGAATAAACACACTCAAAGCACCACATTTTACTGTGAAGGCTTCATGGTTCTTGGAGCTTAAGGGAAACTACCAACAGCTAGTCCTCTGCCCGGTCTGCAGTGACTGACAGAGGTGAGGCCACACCTTTCATAGCTGGGGTCTCATAGTTAAATCACCTTGTGTTCATAGTTAAATGTATTCACAAATGGCACCAAAGCAGTGGAGCAGGAGGACAGGGACCAGGACAAGCTGCAGAAGAGGAACCCATGTGTCTAGTCCCGTGTCGGAGATGATGGAACTTCAAACTGCAGGAGAGGCTGGACTACCAGGAGAGGAAGCAGCTCTGCAGAGTGGGACCTGATGGTCCTGGTGACCTGCAAGTCAAATGGAGACAGTGGTGAGAACCAACTGCCTCTTGGGCTGCAGCAGCAAGGAGGCAGCCAGAAGAGCAAGGGACGAAGTTCTGCTCCTCTGCTCAGCACCTCTTATGATGGCATCTCTGTCCAGCTTTGGGCCCAGAAAGACTCTGGGATCTTCATTTTTGGAGAACCTTCAAACTGGACTTGAGAAGATCTCCACCTTCATCTAATGGCAGAGCAGGGGATGGGACAGCACCCTTCTGAGGCCGGGCTTCCTTTTTCCTCTGCCCACATAGAGAGTTTAACTGACCCATCTGAACACCTTGTTAACAAGGAGAATCAGGACAAAGCATTCCTCTGGATTTTAGCTCAAGTAAAGGTGCCACAAAAGACAGCTGATGTCACTGGAGCCAGGATGGCCCTAGGCATCATGTCCTGTGGGTCCTTAATCTTTCTCCTAAAAAACTGATTAAAGTAACAAAAGAAACCACGGTTTGGGTGTGAATAACTGGAGATGAGAAACAGCACTGAGGATAAGAGACTGTTTTAAAATAATTCCCTTTATATAGCACAGGATAGTACAGACGGTGACAGCATTCAATCTGCCCCAAACAGCAACTAAAATTAACCTTGGGAAAACGTATTTAAAAGAAAAAGTAGATCCATACCTCAGAGCAAAGTGAGAGCCAGTCCCCCCATTAGCACTGACTGAGTGGCCTGTGAGTAGTGGCTTAAACTGCACAGGAAAACAAAGAATCCAGAAGAAATCGAAGCTGGTTTTTGTTTGCACCACTGAAGGATAAATCCTTGATTTTTTAAAAACTCCAGGTTGCTGGATGTCACACAGACAGATGAGCAATGTCCCTGCAGCAGGCAGACCCTTTCTTTAGTGGCAGAAAATAGCCTTTCGGTTGCAGAGGGCCAAAAGCCCTGTCTGAGAGTCCTTATCACCACAGTATCAGCCAACCCACGCAGTTCTGAAGGTGAATCTCCCACACTTTGCAGTAACCTTGCAAAGGAGAGGGGATGAGAAATAGGATGTCAATTAACAATCACATCCCCTGGCAAACCTGTTTCCTAAAATAGGAGCTCTGGTACTGCATCAGATTCTCCAACCACCAGGTACAGGAAGGTTCCTGCAAGTAGCAGAAGTGGGCCAAGGGAATGAAGGAGCCTTTCATCTTGGTGAGGGCCAGCTCCTTCAGGTGAGGAGCACCTGCCTGAAACGGAGGTAATTTACATTCAGGGAGGTGTTCAGCCAAATGGGAGACAATAACTGTTTGAAGAATCAGCTCTGAAGTAGCTGGAGGTGTCTAGAGCCGCAGTGCACACCTCACTCTGCCACACCAGCAGCACCTTGTTCGCAGCAGTCTGCTCCTCACTTTTTCTGTGCTTCTACTTCCTTTTGAAGAACCCACCACTGGCTGCCTCAATCAGGAGAGACTGAACCCTCTCTGTGTTTATTCCTGTGATCACCCCGCTAATACTGTCACTACGTGTCTTGTGGGGAAGCAGCACATTGTAATGGGGCCAGACATTGCTGGTGTGGGGTGGGAAGGGTCTGCATGTCTTGAGCCTGCTCCCCGGTGTTTGAAAGGAGAACCACTGTATCTGTCCCAAGTGCATGTCACTCCCCGGCGGTGGTGAACGCAAATGAGATCAGCAATAGCTCTGTTCATACCGCGATAGCCTGAGCAGGGGTGAGGGCTCTGTTTGGAAGGACATGAGAAGTAGGGAATTGCTTTGAAGTTGTTACTGAAATACAGTAACAACTGAAACACAGTAGCAACTACCGCACTAGTTGTTACTGTATCCAGACAGCTTGAGATAGAAAGTAACAATGAAGTTAGGGAAACAAACAAACACCTTGTTCTTAGCTAACACCATCCTCTCTGAGAGTCAGCTGAGCAGAGCAGGAGGTTTCTAGCTCCTATGAAGTATCTCCAGTTCTGGTCTTCAGAGAGAGCTAATTCATACTCTTTCTGTTGGAGTCAGGGTACTTGTGCACTCATCACCAAATTTGTGCTTGTGAAACATCAGATATGGAGGTAGCTGACTATTGAACAGCTCCTCTAAGGGGAATTGTCACTCCTTCTCATAAGAACATCTAAAATAAATGATTTTGGAATGTATTTCTCTAATAGGGAGGGGGGAAGTAGGGAAATGTCTCTAGAACTGTTTGTTTATCAAAGCACCCCTCCTCAAGGTAAACACTGCAGGAGGCAACCCCCATGTATCTGCATCTGGATGAGGGAGCAACAAATGAGAGACTTAGAGATGCAAATGGGCAGAGTCAGGCTGTCAGAGAATCACAGAACATCAGGGATTGGAAGGAGCTTTGAAAGATCTAGTCCAATTCCCCTGCCACAGCAGGATCACCTGGACCAAGCTACACAGAAACATATCCAGGTGGGTTTTAAACTTCTCCAGAGAAGCAGACTACACCCCCCTGGGCAGCCCCTTCCAGTGCTCTGTCGCCCTCACTGTGAAGTTCCTTCTCATATTTATATGGAATCTCCTATGCTCCAGCTTATGTCCATTGTACCTTATCACTAGAAGACTTTGAGAAGAGCCTGGCTCCATCCTCCTGGCAACCACCCTTCTTATATTTATAAACATTAATGAGGTCACCCCTCAGTCTCCTCTTCTCCAAGCTAAAGAGACACAGCCATTGCAGCTCCCAGAGGCTGCTGGGTTCCCCCCAAGGAAATCTACTCACAAAGGCTTGAGGACACAAACACAACTGAAACGAGGAACTTCTTTTCCCCCGTATTTTCGTGCCTTTGTTTCATGTTCTCCTCTTCCTCCCCAAATGCAAAGGCAGAATTTCACCTTCTCCCACCTTCATTTATCTCTTTTTTGTTTGTTTAGAAGTAAGATTTGCTCTGGCTTTGCAAACCACCTTTTTCTTCCTTTGCAGCTTTGTTTGGTACTACCAGACATCTTCCCTCGCTGCTCTTACCTGCAGATTTTATTACCCACACACATTCACCTTCCTGCCTCTGTTTTGGGCCAACACCTGTGTGTACACACAGATCCTTTACATTTACAGACTGACACCATCCTCTGTGCCGCTGTGTCACAGAAGACCCCTGCACTGCCGCGGGCTCATGCACGTTTGGCCCGTTTACATCTGCATTTAAGGCAACCACCCTTCCCAGAATGTTTTTGCTTTATGGGTGCAACAGGCCTTTGCTTCAGCTCCACCTGCCTCTGCCTTATCCTCATTTTCATGTGCAGTCCAAAAGCTGCTATCAGAAACTGCGTTTCTGAAATAGAAAAATGGCATTATGCATGCAGTACCCCATCCAGCTGAGTGCTGAATGCCATCAGCCCTCATTTCATCAGGAGCTGAGGGCACTTAACACCTCGCAGGGCTGAGATTAGAAACCTGGCAAGAAATAACCGATTGTAATTCAACTTGTTCCACTCTGTTAGTAATTTCCTGGCCTGAGACCATCTGCTGTTCAGAAGGAGCTTTTCTAACATCACAGGGCAAGTCAAGAAAATACATCAGACCTGTTACAAAACTTTACTAGCACATTGCTGCTCCCCTCCCTGCCCAGCTTTTAATTATTTGTAATGGTGTCAGAGAAGCTCAGAGTTCCTGGATTTTTGGCACCAACTAAACCCACAGATTTCCATAAGCCATAAACAGAAAATATTGCAGGATGGGGGGGAAGTGCTGCATTTTTCTCAGGCATGAACCTTCGGGGCTTTAGCAATCTAAACAGCTATTCACCAGCCTAAGTGCATCATTATGTTCCCTCCTAAGGAACTCCAGTGCCAAATGATGAGGTACCTGGGCACTTGGGAACAGCTGTTGTGGGAAAACAGGATAGATGAGGAAAAGAAATTCGAGGGGATAGACTTACAAGAAGATTGTCTTAAAAAGAAAGTAAATGCTTGGAAAAAGACTCAGTCAGACCTGAGATATCAGAAACCCCAGAGGAAGTGCCTGAACAAAACAGGGAGGCTTACACATTCAAACTAGTCCGCTGGGTACCAGGCAAAGCCTCTTCACCAGCGTATTTTCTGCCTTAGGTAGCAGAAATCCCGTCCTGTCTCTGTGAAGACTTTCCCCGTGGTAGCAGAGGTGCTTTGTATTCATCCTTGGCTTCCTTCTTGCTATTGTCCTTCCACCCAAGCGGGAACCATGGTCAGATCAGATTATCCTAATTCTCCTTTCTCCTCTTAAAACTGATCCTCTTACAAGTGAGCTTCATGCAGCTGGAAGGTCAGTGCTGATCCCTCCACAGCCATCCATCCCGCAGCTCCTCCCTACAGTAACCAACTTTTATTTCTCATCTGGTACTTTTCTCCCAGCTCCTTGACCTGCTGACGCAGCCTGCAGCCAGACACCAGCTCCAGAGGGACCAGCTTTGGGAACATGAAAGGCTGTTAAAACATAACAATCCAAGGGCAGCCGGTAGCCCATCGCTCTATGACAGATCCGTTCTGAGCTAAGCTGCTACTGTTCCACAGATAACAGTGTGAGGAGGCAGGGGCATGTCTCTGTCCTGCCTTACTGACACAGCAGCTTTTGAACCTGGACCCATGGCGTGCCAGCACGAGGCTGCCAACATCTCCTTGTTCCACAGAGAGTGAAGACAGAGGGAAAGAATTCAGGCTGTGTGGAGGACAGCAAGTGCATTGCTGAAGGGGACGGCTGTTGGGAGTGTTTCTGGAACCCACCAGACCCTGTTTCCAGCATTACAGAGACAGTAAAGCCTGGGAATAAGCCCAGTCTGTGTGAACAAGACTTGCCCTTGTTGTCCTCTTGGTGGTCATCTGAATTCACATGATGCACAAATGCAGTTTCAGAGAATTAGAAAACTTTCTCTGCCAGTCCCATGTTTCCATGGTGATGGGAAAAGTGTGAATGACTGGCTAGTTGTCTGGCACGGAAAGGTGTGTAATTCTGAGGCAACTTCTGGCAGGGGTAAGTGGCCACATCATGAGGTGAATTAACAGAACCGGGCAGAAACCTCCATTGCTGTAGGCAGAAGTTACGGGGTTTGTGCAAGGAGAAGGATCTGCTTCACAACTTCCAGTGGAGTTGGGAGAGCTTTAGGGAGCAAACACTGCCTCTAGAGATTCAGAAGTAAATGAAAGGGGGGATTAATATAGGGAAGAAAGAAAATCACCTATTACATCCCAGCTCATAGAAGAAACCTTTTAGAAGATAAAATCATAGAGGCAAACAACCATTTGCCTGGATGTTTTTGCGAACTGCAAGTTCATCCCAGGACACACACAGGCAGTTATATCCCTTCCCGTTGTGAGGCCGGAGCTAAAACATCAGCATGATGTTAAGGTGATTTTTAAACCTCGGTCATTTTTCCTCACCTGATGCCTCTGCCCGCAGGCAACTACAGATCTCAGAGTACAAATAAAAATTGTGGTCTAGATAAAGGGGCACAGGGGGAATAACACCTCACACTCCCTGCTACAAGGCAGTGGTTTTACAAATAGACATTGGTCTTGGCTGTAATAACGCAGTAACAGCATTTCCAGTCTCCCCTACCCTCATCACCGGTGACTGGCTGCCCTGGTTGGGAGCCCTGTCCTGGGAATGACTTATTCTGGGCTTACAGGGGTTCATAACCCATAAAAAGGAGTAATGGTCTTTTCAGATGGTTACAATGGGAATAGAAATAGAAGGGGGGAAGTTTATGCTAAATTAAACCAAAGTTTTCTGAAAAGCTCTCATGAAAGAAAGATTCAGAAATTGCAATTCAACTTCATTTTCATTCTGATCGGTGCTATTCAACCATTAAAACCCCCTCTGTTTGTAAATGTCTGTTAATTTTAATGTGGAAAGTGTCACTTCTACATGAAAAGTGGTTTATTAGAGATTGAGATGAAGCACTTTAAATATCAAAGCCTGAAACATTTCATTCTGCTGATGTTCAGTTCCAATGGTTTGGAATTATTTGCCATTTTTTAAACTTTTTTTACTCATCTCTTTGCTGATTTCAACTGCTGCAACAGATTTTCTATTCCAATGAAACTTCATAGTTCAATCAATTACTTAATTTAAAAAAAAAGAGAGAGAAACAAGATGTGGACCCAGCAGCAAGGGCCCTGTGCATGGAGCTCATTGCAGAGCCGGGGCTGTGGCCAGAGCATGGATGGCTTTTACAGGAGCTCCATGTGCTGAGGGAGGCCAGTGCTTGCCTGGTTTCTGCTGGTGAAGCAGCACATTCCTCTCTCCATTCCTTTCACAGTCTGTTTCTTTTCCTCTTCACATTCTTTAGGATTTTCTTAGATGGAAATTTTTCTAGTGGACTTTCAGACCAGCCTGGATTTCCCCTGCACAGAGCAGCACAGAAGTCATGGAGCCTCCAGAATGATGTGCAAGCCCTTTGAGACCTTCCAGGGACACCTGGAAGCCTTTAGAAAAGCTGGTTGTCACCAGTTCTATCTTCTTCCCTCTGCACTTGCATATGCTTTGATGCAGAAGTGTTCCACAAGCTCTCAGACCTGAGCTGGGTCCCCATAAAAACAGACGCAAAGCCTGGTACAAAAGGGCCCCAGTGTTTGCACTCTGACCTTTGCCATCCATGCTTTCTTTTTTCACCCCATTTCTAGTCAGCGAGAGCTGATGGTGAAACTCACAAAACCAAAGTTTTGTGTGAGTTTGTTTAACACAGAAAGGAAAACTCCAGTAGTTTCGGGCTGCAAACTTCCCAGGCAGGGTTTTGCCCTGCATCAGCAGTTTCTTAGGCACATGCACCAGTTGCACATCCACTTCAGCATCCCCAGGACCCTGTGCAGCCTCCTGGCGGTGTGAGAGTATGGCCACATTCTCCCTTGGGAAGGCCCAGGGCTCCCTGGTCCTCCTTCCTGGCATCTGGGCCACAGGAAACACTCCAGCTGGGTTTGTGCCCAGGCATCGTTCTCTCCACCCCAACATTTGTCCCCTATGGCCAGTTAGTGGCTTATGGCTGCTTCCTTATTGCAGTAAAGCGCAGCGGTGCCAGAGAAAGTCACAGTCAATCTTGCACTCAGGGATGTGTTTTGGGGTAAATGAAAGCCCAGGGACCATTACTGCTGGCTCGCGCTGACTCATGTGTATTCACAGCTCAGCACACTTACCAGGGGATGGCATTTCTCTTCATAGGAAGGAAAACAGCCCTGTGGAGGATTTCCAGCTTGCCTGGAAATGTCTCCCAGCTCTCGTGTTCACACCAAGAGCTGTGGCTAAGCAGCTGAAGAGTGTCTTGGCTGAGAAATGAGTGTTTTCAACATTTTCTGCTTATTTCACTTACATCTGCCACTCACGTGGTCTGGAGTTCAAGCTAGTGCCTTCAGCCCTATAATTAGGGCTATTCTGTGATTCTATGATTAACCTTCTCTGAAGTCAATGTAAGTCACTCTGAGCTCAGCCTTTTGTGCTGTGAGATTCCTATCTCTTCACACGATCAGCGTAAACAGGGTCACATCTGCTCCAGACCCTGGGCTAGGATGTAGAACATCTCTGACTATTGAGTCCAGCTCTGCCACAGATCCCTTGAGAACTCAAACCAGTAGCCTAGCTTGGGTTTTATCTCAACCAACCGTAGACAAGCAGCAGTTAGATGACTGGACCAAACTGGTGGCAGAGGCAGCACAAACAGCAGGTTTTTGGTTCAGAAGTGTTGCTCACCTTTTAAGGAAGTCTGGCCATGCCCATTTTCACTGCAGAGCAGCTTTGCTTTGTGTTAACCTCAGTGCTGGAGTCCCTGTGTCTGGAGGAGCTGAAAAGCTATGGAGATGCAGGCAGAGGGGCAGGGGTTAGTGGGGACCTTGCAGCTTAAAGGTCTCTCCAACATGCTTCTGTGATTCAGGTCCATGATTTGATTCTATACGGAGGGGGAAAGCATTTGTCTGTGTGATTCTGAAGCAAGGATCTTGGTGGCACTGGTGTCCCAGTGTCAGCTGCTGGCAGAACGTGACCTCCAGATGTTGTCCTAGTGCTCATACAAATGCAGTGTTTCCAACAGCCATCTTCATGGAGTTTATCTCATCTTTATTTGGCAAACCTCCCACAGAAGTCACCATGACTTTAAATTAGGGCAGGAGCCAGACCTAACAAGGGATTATTCGTTGAAATCCATCAGTAAGAAATCCAATAATGCCAGATATGCAGAGATGCAGCTACAGTGAGACAGTGCTCACTGAGAGCTTAGACATCCATCAGCCACCTAGGGAACAGGAGGGTCGTTGTGCGTGACACAGTAATCCCAGCTTGACTCATAACAGGTTATTCCTGCAGCCTGTGCTCACAGATCGTGAGGAGCCACGCTATGTTATAATGAAATATAACAGGCCATAGCTCACACTCCCGGGCCGTGCGATTTAGAAGCATGAGCCAATATGAGATTCTGATGTCAGAGAGTATCTTTACAGCATCGTTATGAAAAGTCATTATTTAATGAACTGATCTCTGGTTTCATAAACAGAGAATAGAATTTTCTTTCACAGTGGGTTCTTTTTGCCCATTTATTGTTAAAAAGTAGATTAGATGCCAATGGGTGGAATACCCAGCCTGGATTTATAGGAGGCAGTTACAAGATCTTTCTACAAATACATCTGGTTATTTTCCAGGTCTTCTGGTAGCCAAGCTCTGAGCTAGCTGAGGATATCTCCACCGACAATTTTAGGTCTCGTGTATGCAAACATCAATCTTATCCCAGTATTTCATGATAAAAAAGTGAGCACGAGTTTTGTCTGGGGTTTTAAAATTTCCTCTCCTCATTCAAAATATCACAGTTCAGTACCTACCCTTCCAACTCATTATTCTGAGGAATAACTCAATGTAAATCACTCCTGCCTCAGAACAGCATAGGGTTTGAACTGGGCTGTTTCTCCTTGGACCTGAAATGCTCAGTCAGTTTTATATGTTCAAACGCATCGAGGCCAGTTCTAACCCAGACCCTCAGCTCGTTTGAACAAACACAGTTATGAGAATTAAGATAATCCATGGCAATCGAGACTGACCTACTTTACGTCAGTGGGAGCTCGAAGTGAACTAGCAAATAGCTTCATCTAGTTCATTAAAATGTTGGGCAAACTTGTAAAAAAGAAAATCACTGAGAGTCGACAAAAAAAGCGACTGAAAACTATTGACTCAGGAAATGTGCTTGACCTAGTGTCACACAAGACGTCACAAGAATATGGAGCTCTATAAATCCTGCACAGTCCAAAGTGGAAATAATAATAGCACGTAAAAAAGAAAAATAATCAGAAAGACCTCTTGATGTCTCCTCTGCCAGCTTCACTAGCATGGACTTACACCAGTGTGGGGAGAGGAGCAGAGCTTGTTGCCCTTGGCAGGTTCTGAAAGCTCTGTGGAGGTGAAAGCCCCTCCAGAGGTGTGAGTGTGAACAGGTGCTGAGTAAAGCCATTTACCTGAACAATTTCACTTTCAGTATCGACGGCTGATATTAAGGCTCAAACCAGATTTGCCACAGAAGAATAAGGTGAATGACTGCACGGGAAGCTGTCAAGAGACTAGTGATCATCCTGAAACCCAGCTGGGTGGCAAGCAGATATTTTCTAATATTTATGCTTAAAACATTTACAACAACAAAGAATAAATCAAAGGAGACAAATTTTCAAATCAGTAATTATTGGGACTTTAATGCCTAAGGTAATGTGCTCTTTGCTGCTTAGTAGTGGACACTGCTGTTATTGAGCTACTTCAGAAATTCCAGAGGAGACAAATGAGTGTGCAGCCCAGCAGGAAGAGTTCTTTCATCATTGTATCTGGATTTAAATCCCAAAGGAACACTTTTACTTGCTAGACCTTCATCTCTCTGCAAGTGTGTTTTATCAGACCCTACAACCTTCTCCAAGGAGAGTAGGAAGCTCATCGTATGTCCTTGATACCGAACTCAATATATCACAGAAGGGTGTAAAGCAAGGAATGATGTTTCATCAGGGTTCTTCAAACATTAGGTGTTCTGACCTAGAAAAATATTTTGTAGCAGATGCCTCTGCTTGTATAACACAGCAACAAAACCATAGCAACCTTTGTCCTTGGCAAATCCCAAGGCATCACTAGAGCAGAGGGGTCTGTCCGGCTCCTTTACACAGTGTCAGACAGATGCAGGTTGCATCACTCCCCTGCACAGATCAGCAAAGGGTTCACAGCAACCAACTATGCTCCTGCCCTCAGACTCCTGCTCTGTTTGCAGACTGCAGTCTGCTCTTAGCTCTTGGTGACACAGCAAGTGAAGCCCACAGACAGCAGTGCTGTCCCCAGAGTCATGATGGTCCTGTGTGAGTTCAGCACTTTCATCCCGATGCCCAGATCTGCTGACTGATGCCTCTGCTCAGTGCTGGTCCAGCTGGCTGCTGGCTCATCCTCGCTGGGTGAGCTTGGGGCTGCTGGGCAGCAGGCTGTGCACACATGGTTCAGGAAACCACCCCTGTCTAAAACACGGGGAAAAGCATGAAGATGGCTGTGAGGAATTCTAGAGGAAATACCCACGTTCTTGATGCCTCTGCTGCAGCTGGCTGTGGACTGAGCCTGGTTCCAAGGTCACTAACAGTAGAGTCAGTGGCCTTTTCTGTTGGTTGGTTTGGAAGTGCTGTGTAAGATGAAGACCCCAACCTGTCTTCACATCTGCATTCTTTACCAGGAGTGGTGCTCTATTAATAATTTGCCCAGGAGCAGAGCCAGGCTCTGCCTCAGAAGCAGGTAACTCAGCCCAGGTGGTTGTGGAGGCTGTGCTACCCTACAGGAGTGCGAGCTGAAGTGCACTAGACTTTGGGAGAAATCTGGGGAGCCAAATGGTTTGGCATTGTATGATACCACCTGCCTCCAACCACGTGGACCAGCCAGCTTGTCTCAGTGAGCTCTCTGCTTTTTCCACTGCAGGCAATTAACGGTATTCTGAGAAAACACTTCTTCTAAGAGAGAAAACCTGCAACTTCCCAGTTTACTGGGGGATACAGAGCAAAGGGATGGTGGGCTTGGGCTAGGTGTGAGAGAAGTTGATGGACACCACCATCAAGGCTTGATTTAATCAGCCCACGTTTAATCTGGCCACAAGCTGTTAGATGTTCCTAGCGATCCCAAGGTGTCTGTCAAAGACAGGGGTTGATGAAAGGCAGGCTGGCTGGCTGGGAAAGGCTGCCAGAAGGAGATCTCTTACATCCAAACCTCGTTTAAATGGCTGTTACTCTTACATGAAGCTGATTTGACACAGCCTGCTCTGATTCCCACCCCTGGCAGCCAGTTTGCCATTCAAAACCAAGAAAAAAGAGATCAGAAACTCCTCTTGTGTCATCCACACAACAGATTTCAGCATCCATTAGGAGAAATCAGCCTCCTTTGAGATGTGCCAGCTCAGGTGCTCGATGCACTTGAGCTGCAAAAGCTGCTCTTTGTAGCTGCTTTATCCAGCTTTC
Source organism: Phoeniculus purpureus (assembly GCA_028565055.1). NCBI lineage: Eukaryota > Metazoa > Chordata > Aves > Bucerotiformes > Phoeniculidae > Phoeniculus > Phoeniculus purpureus. The sequence goes on from JAOXOE010000441.1 coordinate 45,548,148, forward strand.
TAGCAAACCTCAGCCTCTGCTGGACCCTGTGCTGCCAGCGCTGAGCTGCTTCTCTTTTAATTACTGCTTTAAAGCTAGTTTACATGTCTCTGCAGCACTGACAATGTAGAGGAAAGACAGGGCCTTTATCTCCTTCCCTCTGACAATACTGCAGGGTCCTTTCCCACATGCCCCGTGACAGTTTGCTGTAGGAACATATGGAATGGTTATGGGGGGGGGATATAAATGTCACAACGTGTCAGAACGCTCTGTTTAATCACCCTCATATTGGCTACTCACAAAAAGCACAACCCTTCCTAGCAAAACACATTTTCAGAAGCCTTCTGCTACAACCAGCTCATCATCCATCAGAACTCAGAGCTACAAGTTTCTGACACCACAACTCCTAAATATGTTGTAGCACCAGAAAGGCTGGACTATCTGCAATGTCTCCAGTGAGATGTGGAGAGAGGCCAAAGTGTCTCTGAGAAAAAGGTAAGTTGTCAGGTCCTTAGATGTTTCCATAATGATAAGAAAATAAACAAATTTGGAGGCCACAAAAAGTGACCACCACCACCCCCAATCAATATATGTGGTCATCACACTCAGCATCATGGTCCTGAGGGTGCCTGAGTGATGGGTGACACCTGAACTACGCTGACCCCAGGGCCATTCAGACCCCCCTAGGGGGAACCTGAGGTAGATCTCAGATGCCAAAGCATAGGGCTGCTGTCCTCGTTCATCATGAGGCAGTGCCCAGGTACCCCAGTGTGGGGGGCAGTTGGTACCTCAGTGTGTCTGGGGGTGCCCAGGTACCTCAGGGAGTACAAGCAGGGAGTGGCAGCAGTAGCTGAGCACATTGCAGAGGTGATGCTTCACTGTGAGGTTTGAGGGTGGTCCTGGAGGAACCTTGAAATACAAAGAGTTTTTGAATAAATCTGGATAATACATTTTTCTGTAGACAAAAGCAGGAGGCTCAAGGACATTTGACTAGAAGAATAAATGATTGCAGGCAAAATTAATCAAGGAATAACAGGTTATGTGCTTTAATTATTTGCCCAAAGCTCTGTGGAGGTTGTGTGTAAAATAAGCATCGTATCTACTACAATGGCGACTGTAATCACTGCAAAGCTCAGAAAATCACTTCTAAATAATCTGTGATGACCTCTTCAGTAATTAGGAGTCTACAGAAGAGTTGATTCCTTTCTCAGTACCGTATCCACTGGTAAAATGTCTCTGGTAATCAGCTGCCTTGGCAGACACCCCTTGGTGGGCTCCTGAAGGAGCTCTCTAATGAGTCAAGGGTTTACTCCACTGTGACTGTGCCCTTTTCAGGAGCCATTCTAATGGCTTTTTGGCCACTGCAGCTAATGTTGTGATAATGATTTAATTTTAATTCGGTGTTTTTAAGCCTTTAGAACAACGCTGTTAAACCTGGCTGGACCTCATTAGTAGAGGTTTCAAATGAGGAGTCATTACTCCTGTTTGCTATTTTACTGTCACAGGAACTCAAAATAAAAAGGGGGGGGGAGGAAGGGCACCATTTTCACTTGTGCAAATGATCTAAAAATGTTCTGGATGAAAAAACGAGGTCTGCTTATTAAAAAATATAATAAATGAGCTTATCTTTCAGTGCCCTGATTCCCTTTTGCCGTCATGGTCTTCAGGTTTAAAAAGCTAAGGGAATAATTTCAGCCTATAATGCAAAGTGAGTTATAATCACCCAGGAAAGGCAGGAGGTCTTAGTTAAGACAAAAAGTTAAGTTTGGGGTTGTTTGCAACCTTTTACAAATTGGATCCAATCTGGTGAGTAATTTCAGCCAACAGACTTCAGAATTTCTACTCTGGGTTATGTGAAACCTTTAATATTTTTCAGCTTGTGGCCCCATATGGAAGTGTAGCAGTTCTACACCTCTGGAGGTTAGAAAAAGACCCAAGAAGGGGTGTAGGTGCAAATGCAATGGCCAAAGCTGAAGATTACACTTATTTTCATCAAAAGCCTGTTTTGCCATCACGAACTTTACTTTGCCACAAGCAAGCTGGAAAAACAAGAGATGATGCTGCTCTTCGTTGTGTTTGCCCAGGACTGTGACTGACCTGCCATGTGTAGGTAGTTTGGAGGGATCTTCCCCCTCTTTGACATCATTTTATGTCATTCCCAACATCTCCATCACACCTCCTCTGTCAGACTTTCACAAACCAGTAAGTTCTTGTGTCTCTGAGTAGAGAGAAATGACCTTCAAAGGACGTTCAACGTGCTGGTTACAGCACAGCCTGCACGGACAGGCTTTCCAGCAGCTCCCCTTTCTCCCCAGGCGACATCCTTTCCTGCCTTCGATAAGCCTCATACCTTTTGTGGTGTTCCCCAACCAATCTGAGAGATTAACTCCTTAGCAATGCTTCTGGGAAATGGACTTCAAAACACTCATAAAACTCCATCAGCTCACACAATTCAAAGACTTTATGGCCAAAGTCTCTAAAGGGAGAATTTATCCCCATTCTTCTCCCAAGAATGTGACCAAGGACTCCCCCGTTCAAGGGGGAGTGCAAATCCTCCACACCCAGGATCTGCAGTGACACCTCGCCATGTAGCCTGAGTGAGACCTTCCATTGCCCAAGCCCATGTAAATGACAAGTGTGGTGGCCAATAAAGCAGTCCTTCTGCCTGGACTCTTTGATCTGGCTGGTTCAACCCTCGGTTGGACTGCTGACTCCATGGACCTGTGCCAGTGAAGAGTAGGCAGAGTATACTGGGAGTCCTACCTGCCCTGTGCAGCAAGCTCCCTGCACAGGATCAGGTTGCCTTCCCTTCCTTTGTAACAGCACCCAGTGCACTTCTGCCACAGCCAACCCCATTAAACAAAGCAGGAATGTCACAAGTATGAATTTTATATCTTAAAAATCAAAACAAAGATAAATTACTGATGGCTTTTCCGGAACTAAGTGTTCATCTCACGCCATTCTCCATCAACACAGTCCATTCCCTTGGCTTTTAAGTTGTGCTTTCTCTGACATGTCAGGGAGTCAGGATTCCCTGAGCTTAGGTGGAAGCACTGCAGCGATTCCTCTTAAGAGCATGAAAACCTGCCATGTCCTGTTTTTGTTAAACCCACCAAGCCACAGGTCACAGACCTTTGCTGTGAAACGCTGTGACATGGAAGAGGATGCATCACCATTGCCGAAAGTCACGAGGTGATCTTACCCAGCATGAGTGGCAGAGTTGATCTGGGTGCAGGGGCAGAGCTGGTTTAGCTCTGCAAGGTGAAGTTTTCACTTTTATAGAGAACCATTTTTGGGAGCACAGGGATGAGATGCTCCATTGTCACATGGCATGGAGAGCTGAGCTTGGGGAAGCAGCAGGGTGGTCACAAGTTGGGACTTTAGGACTGGGTGTGTCTAGGCTTAGACAGCTGAGAGCCAGGCTCTTAAATCAGGGCAAGTCACCCTGCACCCCTTTCAAAGCTAATGAAGACAAATGAGAGTTTCAGAAGGGCAGTCACTATGCAGGTGAATCAGATGGATGGGAATGAAGTGCCTGCTCTTCCCCACGGACTCTGAAGGGAGCTGAGAAGACTGGCTCAGATTTAGGTGTCTGATAGCTATGTGAGGAAAGGATTCCTCTCTGAACTGTGTGTGAGCTCCCATGGAGACACTGGGGCAAAGGAGGATTAATGCATCCTTTGAGGTGGAAGAAATGGAAGTTAAGCTGGCTGCTAAAGACAGCGCCCTGACTTCTGCTGACTCAGCAGTACTCGTGGGTCTGAGGAATGGCTCTTTCAGATGCAAAACCACCACACTGGGGGTGAAAGCAGGATGGTGCTTCCCTGCTGTCTCTGCCATAGCCCATGATGATAAGGGACTAGAAATGAGAGCAGCTTTCTGCTGCAAGACGCCCTTTCCCTGGTGTCAGGAGGATCACAAAGGACTTCTCCTAGAAAAGTTTGTGTTTATTAGGCTGTTTTACTATCAACAATTACTTGACCTCATTCACAACAGTGGATAACAGTTCACATGTGCATTCACCTCTTCATTCGGCTGCATCTCACATCCCCTTAGAGCCCCGGAAAGGAGCCTGGCCCCAGCTCTGTGTTCACAAGCAGAGACCGGCACTGCTGTGCCAGTGGCTTCCACATGGCTCCTCATAAAGTCCCTGAGGTTCACTCATCTCTAAAACTCCCCATCCTTGGGAAACGGTCAAGTGCTGCCTTCTCAGCATGTCATCTAGTCTTCATCCTGCAGCTGTCTGGAAGCTGTTTCTGCTCCTAAGCCTGTGTATTCCAAGGAGCCTGTTCCTACCAACCCACACCAAGGGGGCCCTTAAGACATTTTTACCTCCCTTTGTCGACAACGCTGACAACAATAAGAAAAAGAAGAATTAAATCCATTCAGGAAAAACCTGCCTGGAAAGAATAAATAAATAAATAAATAAATGGATGCAGACCCCCTCTGCTTCACCCTCAAAGTTTGATCCCATAGGAAGCCAAGAACCACTTGTTCTTGTGAATTGTGGTGAGCAGGTCTTCGTGCATTGCCTGTTCAGAAAAGGTTCTCTAAGGTGTAGGAAGAAGACATTCCAAGGTCTGCTTGTTGGAAGCCCAAAGGAGAAATTCTGATCACTAGAGAGCAATCTCACGAGAAACAAGGTTTAAATAAGGTTTTAACTTGGTGCAGAGAGCAGACACTCTGCGGCCTGAACTCCCTTTAGTTGTGAGTAGCAGCTTTTCTGAAAGTTCTCTTCTCCTAAGCCACAGGTGTTGATGAGAAGGACAGCATCTGCATCCCGTGTTCTGCAGGTCAGAAGCTGAGCACACTGTTGCAGTGGTCTGAACTCTTCACGTTAAACTCAACCCCCATTTTCCCTCTGCATCCTCCGGAACAGTGTCATTGCCATGGAGACTTCATACAAAAATAGTAGTAGTAATGCTAATTAATAGGCACAGAGCCTTTCCATCACAAGACATTCAGACTCCACCACACTAACTGCTCAAGCCATTTCAAGATGCATTTATTAAGAAGGGTTATTTTTAAAGCTGAGTCTTCCACTCAGATGCATCGGTTTCGTCATGCTGTGGTGGAGCGTTACCCAACTGCGGATGAGGACAGCCCAGAGTCTCAGCAAAGCTGACGCGTTTGGGGAGTTGTACATTTAATTTCTGACAGGTTTCTATTAACAAACCCATGCTCAGCCCGTTAAATGGCCTTGTGTCACCAAATTACCTTGGAATCAGAAGCTCTGCATGCACCACTGACTCAGCAGAGCCTGCTTGAGCAGCAGACTGAGCCTGCATAGGCACTGCTGGTGCGAGAAGGGGCTGGCTGCAGCAGGTGCTGGTGCTTTGGAGAGCCTGGTGGGCTTCCTTTGCCCAGATTTTGGGGCATTTCTTGGTACATAGGTTTCAAGTTCAACTAAACTTTCAAATAGTGGGTAGTTCCTGCTGTTGCTGTTATGTGGTCTAGGTGGTCCTGCTCTGGCAGGGGGATTGAACTAGATGGTCTTTCGAGGTCCCTGACAATCTCTAATGATTCTGTGATTCTGTGTGTGTGTGTATGGGGGGTTCTATCAGCAGAGAACACATCTCTGTCCCATCATGGACAAAACAAGAGGGAATTGACCTCTGGACTTGGCTCCCAGTTTGAACTGTTTGCAGATGGAATCTGCTGGGTGGATACTCTTACCTGGTATCTTCAATTTTGATTGTGGTTATGTTCATACTTTGGTACATGTTGGTTATCTCTAAGCTGAACTCCCTAAACCTTGCAGCTCCTTGGGGAAGGGGGCAGGTGGGACAGATGCATGGGGGTGATGCAGAGGTCCCACAGTGGGGAGAGGCAGGACACACCACTATGGTATCTATGGGATTAGATACCCTGCTAAAGCAGAAAAAGATTCCTCCTGCTCTCTGAAATCTGAGAGCAGCTGTTTGCTCACGTGGTGCACAGTGCAAATTACCAGCGCATATGAGGGAAAGCCAGTTTGCTAATGATGGTAATTCAGATTAATTAATCTGCTAAGTTAATAGAGGGTTGTTATAGGGATTACAACAAACTAAGTGGGTTTTCTCTCTGAAGATATTTGCAAGTGTTTTCATACCAAACTACAGTTTATGGTTTTCTACATTTTTGCTTACGTGGGGTTTTGTTGACATATTCGAGATACTGAGTGAGAAGCCTCTCAAAGAAGATACTGCCATGGGACAGGGCTAATGAGCTGCAGCTATCTTGTGCGAAGGTTAATTGACTTTGCGTAAAGTGTAGCAGAATGGAACCCTTTGGGGCTGATCCTCAGTTTGTGCTTTTCCAGAGCAGCAGAGTGCTCAGGGGGACTGACCCCTTGGGCCCCTGTAGGAACTGACCTCATAGAATCATAGAATCGTTAGGGATTGGAAGGGACCTCGGAAGATCATCTAGTCCAATCCCCCTGACACAGCAGGATCACCTAGACCAAGTCAC
>JAOXOE010000441.1:45554676-45576479 GCA_028565055.1 Phoeniculus purpureus
TTCCTCTTTGTTGCTATACATTGCTCCTGGACACAGAGGAGGTGATCCTTGAATACTGACCAGCTGTCCTGGGCCCCGATGTCCTTTCGTCAGAGCTCAAGTTTTCAGGATTGTTGGCTTGTCCACAGCAAGTGTCCACAACTTCAGGGGTGCAGCCCGAAGGTGCCCTCCAACCTTGATCAGGTGGGGCAGTGGTGACATGCTTGTAGCCCTTTCCATGAGCACTCACTGGTTCTCCATGGGATGACTGGGAGATTCTAAGATGAGCTTGGTCCTCCCAGGCAAAGCCAGGCAGTGGCGTGCCATGCCAACACTCTCTCGCTTTGGCTATAGCCTCATGTGCAGCAGTGGGGTGACATGGATCCCACCAGCAGCTGTGTCTGGACTGTGCAGTACCTGACATACCCCATGCGGCAGAGGACCTGGGCTGACATAACCCCCACCTGCAGAGACTTCACATCCCAGGGCAGAAAGCACAAAGCACAGAGCCCTTCCTATTAAAATTCTGCTCAGCTTCCGCTGGGAGCCGAGCACGGTTGAAGAGAAGCATCTGAAAGCTGTTGCAGGCAGCTCTGCAGAGGTGTGAGTTTCCCCCACGCTCTGCCGGCGCCCAGCACTTATTTATAGCCCACCCTGTAACGAGGGTGCGTGTGGGGACACTGCCGTAAAAACGGGGGGAGAAAAAGCCTGTGGAAACTTGACTGCGACCCTAAGAGAGGATTTATTTGTCAGGAGAATCAATAACGTTTGATTTTTCTGTTTGTTCAAGCTCCAGGAGCCACGGTCTCCATGCAGTATTATTATTCATGAAAAAAGCTTTCTGAAGAAAATGAGAACTTTCCGTGGATAGTTTAAGTTAGATATAGAAATGATTAGTTTTATTTACTCTAATAGAGAGATCTAATTTCACCGCTGCCTAATATTTAATATTGTTTCTCCCCGTCTTGGTTCTTTTTTTAGCCTTCCACGGTACTGAAACAGAAATAAAGGAAGAGAAAGAGGCAGAGGAATGCAAAGTAAAACAAAAAGGAGGCTGTTCAATCAGGCAAGGAGAAAAGCTATCTAAAATCCCCCAAATAAGGTCAAGCAAAATGAATCGTGTCTCCTGCATTCAAGAAATGAATTTCGCTTCAGGCATTAAAATCTAGAGCTCCCTTAAAATGTTTGAGACATGTTGAATGTTCTTCATGCTGAGACTGTCCCATTTTTTGTGTGGTCTGACTGCAATTCCAGAGCACTCTGTTATTAGCAGAGGGTTTCTTCAGAATTCAGCGCATGGGCTGTATTTTACCTACGGAGCAAAGAGGCTGGATCGCTGCTCTCTGATGCCTGTGGCTAACAGGACACGAAGAGGCTCCACAACAGGCTCATCAGGCAGCAGAAAGTCTCTGTTCTTGAAGGTTTTTGAGCTCCAACTGGGTAAAGCCTGACAGCCCAGTATAAATCCAGTGCAGAGCAGACTTTGAGCGGGAGCTTAGGTGATGACATCCCGGGATCTTTTCCAGCCTGAGTTTGAGTGGGCGACTATCACCACACAAAACTAACTAGTGCAGTGTTTTGGTTGGAGGTGGGATTTTGTCTGCAAGAAAGAAACCCCAAAACCTTTGGGTTAGTTACTGCCCACCAAAACCAAGTTAAACCCCTCACACACATCTCCCCAGCCTTTCAGTGCCTCAGGAGCCTCTGGTTTTACTGAACAAACATCAGAGCTCCAGGTGCTGTGCTGGAGTGTTGGCTGGTTTAACTGAGCCCTTCCTGCACCTCACAGCGCTTCTGCCTGCAGGTGTCTTTGGCACCACGAGGGTCACTCACAGCAATCTGCACCAGCTATCTCCAAGTGCATCTCCTCAGCTTGGCCCCAAGTCACAACACTGCATCCCTTGGTCACTCGGTGCTGAAGGGGAGAGCTCTGGGTTATGAAAAAGAGGACTCTTCACCCAGCTTGATGCTGCTGAACTGAAGTGCGATAACTCACATCAGCCTGCATCACATTTGTCATACTCTGGACACTCTGCTTGGCCTCAACACCGCTTCAGATATCAGTTGTACCACAGGAATATTGTCTCAGTGCTTATCTCCCCTTATTTCTTCACTGGGACTGAGGTGAGCCATCACAGAGCCAGGCTGGCCTGGCAGAGCCACTGAGCTACATGAGATACCTGGGGAAAGCTAACCATGTCCACCACATCTGTCCTGTGTCCATTAGGAGTAAACAAGCTGAACCCAAAGACAATTGGGATGAGATTGCTGGTCCAAGAGCTGGGAAAACCAAACCAACCACTCATTGAATACAAAGCACAGTGAGGTGTCCGTGTCTGTCCACAGAAGGTCCCTAACACAGAGGTCCCTAACATCAGAGGAGGTAGGGGATGCAAGGATGGCAGTGCCACTCATGGAAGACTCAGGCTGGAGCTGAAGATTCAAACTTCAGCAGCTTTCAGCTTCCCAGGCATCTTCCCAGTGTGGTAGGAAGAAGGTGGACGAGGGAACTTCTGTCAGTCTGACAACCGCCTGTCCTTGCTGTCCATCACCCTGGTGTGTGTGAGCCTGTGCAGGTGCCCAGTCCCACATTGTTGGCTCTCTCTGGAGGTGAGCAAGCCCACAGCTTCTCAGAGGACACCAACATCCCACATCATCTCCCAATTTCAGCCGTTACAGTACCTGTCTGAACTGCTGGCGTGGGTGGATTTACCACTCCAGGAAGATTGATGCTCTTTTTCTTTGTTGTGCAATCCCTCCCATAGTATTAAACCTCTGGGCAGCACCACAGCAGCCAATGAGCTTTGGAGCAACCTTGTGCTGTGTTTTACTTGCAAACAATCCAACATGAGTAGGGCAGTGAGGGGCAGGAGCAGAAGGGAAGGGAGACAGGGCAAGAACAGTGCACTGAGATGATGAGTGTCTGTCAGCGGAGCCCTGGAGCTGGGACTCACCCCGTGAGGTGATGGCAGTGCTGTGGGTGTGTTCACACAGGGAGTTGATGCAGCAGAAGGGTGACCCCAGGAGGAAGGGAGTCTGTGGGTGATGCTTCTCCCTGGCACACTGGTGTGTTTCACGTACAAGGACTGCTCTGCCATGGCACTAGTTACATCTCCAGAGGGGTCTCTGTGGGGCTGGTTGTCCACATTTGTAGCACAAATCTCCTTGGTTCTGCTCCTGACCTGCGGGTCCCAGCGGTCCTGTCAAGTAAAGGCGATGTTTTGGAAAGCTGACCTTCAGTGTCAGCGTGTGAGGAAAGAAAGAGCTCTAAGACAAGCAGAAGTCCTCAGTCTTGAAGACAGGCTTGGGAGGGAACAGGCCCAGGTTAATTCCTTTGAGTCTCCTCAGCACTTTTGCTCTCACTCTGCTGTCTCATAAACCACTACAAAGCCCTGCGTTAACGACCTGCCTTCCCTCTAGAAGCCACAAACAAGTATCAAGACAAAGGATGACTTATTTTTTTAAAATCCTCTACCTGAGCATAATGCAATAAATCTTAATCAGAAACACTTCTCACTCTTTACTTTGGGATTTATTTTTCTCTCTGTGTTTGCTTTTGCTCTGTGTATGCTGAGAAGGAAACTATTGTGTGTGGTGTAGCTCCCTATAACTCACTCCACTTCCAGTGGGAAATGGCCCCTGCAATCGAAAATATTTTAAGAACCTTCCCGAAGGAAGACATAAGTTAAAGCTGAGAAAACCTGACAGCAGTGTCCTTCTCTCCATCATAAGTGCACTTCAAATGTGAAATGGCTAATCCAGTCCCCCGTTTCCATCACTGCCTTCCCACAGCCAGTGGCGAGGTGTGGGGTCGGCTCTGGGGACAAGAAGCACCGTGTGCTCTAGCCCTGTGTGTCCGCCCTGGTGGACACAAATCTGGCTGATTTCCTCCAGGAGCCAAGGACAGACACCTGCCATGAAGCCATGAGCCTGCAGAGAGTCCTTCTCCTTGAACCTTCTGGCAGCTCTGATTAGCACCTATTCATTTAACAAGAGGTCGCCTGCATCAGCATTTCCTGAGGAGACCTGAGCTGCTTGCTAACCGGATCCCTCTTCTCAGGACTTTCCAGCTTCCACAGGTAGTTCTTGCGCTGGGGTCTTCACAGGCAAGACACATGTTTTTCGAACACAGCTCTGACACTCCTGGTGCTGTGTGTCAGGAACAGCCCTGCTTTTACCGAACTCCCCATTTCCAGCTCCCAATCAGACATCTGTTCTTTCTGCAGATTTGATGCAGATGTTTGTTTGGACAGACTTCATTTCAGTCCCAGCACATATTTCATGAGGGCTTTCTTTCATTAGTGATACGTTTGAAATAAAAATCACCCGCATGAACCAGACCAAAACCCCTCAGTGCCATCAAGAAGAATTGCCGGTGCCATTCTCATGATTTACGGCTGTTAATTTGTTTTCAGAAGACACTTAACTCGATCATTCTCTTTGGAGATAGTGATCTTGGCAGCAAAGCACAGAGGCTACCCCTTCCCCCAAAGCAAGACGAGCTGCTGGTCTCTCAGCTCAAAGGTAGATGGCTCAAATGAGCTGGAAAACAGCTCAATCTGGTCAAGCGAGGCTTCAACGACACGAATGTGCTCCTTGTGGGTACCAATCTGGTGCCGCTCGTCCCTCTAGCACCTCCTCTTCAGCAAGACTGCAAAGAGTGGAGACAAATTAGAGGTCAAGTCTAGCAGCACGATTAGCTCTGGATGTGTCCTGCTGGCACGAGGCTGCTTGAGGAGCTGCCAGCGCAGCTCAGGGGCGGTGATGTCTGGGTCAGTAAAACTGTCCCGCACCCCGCACGCCCAGTGGCAGCAGGTAACTGACGGTTAATTTTACCCCATCATTTGAATCCTTAATCGTCTGCGTGGGCTGTGCTAAAAATAGAGCAGAAGAGATTCTTTGGAGCCGCCAGCCTGGTCGGAGGAGAATTCAGATCTGGTGCTGGGATATTGCACTGCCAGGTTTTGGGGAAGAAAACAGCAAGAGGCCCATGTCTTGAGCACAGAGGAATGTTGGGAAGGTGAAGGGCCAAGGCAGGGCGGGCAGCTCATGTGCAGGGGGCAGGCAGTGCCAGACTGGCTGGCCAGGGAAAGGGCAGAGCTCCTCCTTGTGTGGCTGCCATCACTGCCATAATTCACCCCTGCAACAGCAGTGCCCAGACCTTCTGTGCATCAGTGAACTCAGGCCAGGCACTGTGTGAGCACAGATGGATGGGCTCAGCCTTACAGAGCTGCCAGGCACCAAATAGGCTGTTTCCATCCCTCCTGACATGAGGGTCAGAAAGAGGCCAGGGCATTGCTCACAAGAGAGAGAAGCCAGAGGTACTCAGGGGATGCCTGGCCAGCCCAGGTCACTCTCCCAAACCAGTGATGCTCAGCATTCACTTCTGAAGGGATCATATCCAGGATGTCCAGCTGCAGGGTCCACAGTGCTTCTGAGGGACCTGGTGGCACTTTGTGTTGCTGCAAACGGTTTCAGAGTGGGATTTGGGAGAGATTTGAACCTCTGATCCCCCTAGTTGTGACAAGCTTGCTCCAAACTTGTCCCTGAAAGCACTGTTTGTTCAAGGGTAATTCTCGGTTTATTTATCATTTCAGGTCTCAGCCTTTGGGTTTACTCCTCATGGGGTTCTCCAGCTGTTTGCTGCTCTCCCAGAAATCAGTGCCTAGAAAGTCTAGTGCATTAAAGGAATGTGTCCTCACTGTGAGAGACAGCCATGGAAAAGGCAGGAAAGAAGCAGAGGAAAGGGCTCATGTTCAAGGCTCAGGATGGACCCTTTTCAATAGACAGCTAAGCTACAGCACAGCGCTGTCAGGAGACATGAAAAGCTTTTGGACACCTGCAGATGGACAGCAGATACAACAAAAAGATTAAAAACTCAGATGGAAAATTCAGAAGGAAAAGGACTTAGATTTTATCACAAGGAGGTTTTTTGCTTCTGTCTAGCACTGTGGTCCCCTTGAATCCTTCTCACAGTATCTCTGAGCACCCAAAGGATAACCTTGGAAAGGATGGTGTCTGGCAGGGACTGGTGGTGGGAAGTGCTGCACCTCCTGGAGAGGCTGCTCCTCCTGCTCCTGGTGCCAGCAGCTGCAGATGCAGGAAGAGTTGCAGTTTGGTAAGGAAGGCACAGCCTTTGGTCTGCAGCTGCTCATGGCTGCTGTAGTTCAGTGATTTTAAATCACTCCGGGGCCTGTAAAGCCAGTGTCTCTTTTTTCTCCCCATTTGTAGCCAATTCCCCTGCCAGGTTACAGCTATCTAAAATACTGTTCTACCTTGTAATGGGATTCCACTTCAGGCAGGATCATGTAGCCAGGCAGAGGATCAATACATTCTAAATCTGATGCTATCTGCCCATCACCACGCTTTGGGCAGCTGCTGCTGCTGGAGGGAGTGAGCTTGCACAGGCTGAGTCAGGCTGGGGACCACCCAGTGCTCTGAGCCCTTCGCATCTCTTCCCACCTAACCACCTGTGCCTGGCTGCCAAGCACACAATGCTCCAGCAAAAGCCAGTGAAGTGGGAGCAAAAAACTTTCCAAAAGTGTGTTCAGTCTTGTTTGGGTTACAAGAGAGTCAGCAGCCATACATGGGCAGCACCAGGGGCTGCAGGGGTGAAGTGGAGCATCCCCTGAGCCCTGTTCCTGGCTGAGGTTTGACCCCTCTGGCTCTGCTTTGCCCTCACACCCCTGCTCTGTGCTTAACGTGTTACCTCAGTTTCCCTTAAAGGAGGAGTTAGCTCAAAGCACAGATTACAAGAGAGTGCTGTGTCCCTGCTGGTAGCTTTACACATGGTCCAGAGATGTGGTGGTGTGAGGCTGCTCCTCTATGCAGAACTTTTATTCAAAGAGTCTGATTAACAATTCAGAGCACATTTCCCAGCCACAGACCCTTCTCTCAGCTGTCCCTTCGTGGGATATATCCCAGCACTTACGGAACGTTGTGCTGCCTTTTAAGCCTGGTGTATTTGTATGTGAACCTTGCTAGTGGGTTCCCGCAGGCTGGTACACACTGGATTCTCAGTATCATCTAGTGATAGGACAAGGGGCAATGGGTGTGAGCTAGAACATAGGAGGTTCCACATAAATATGAGAAAGAACTTCTTCACAGTGAGGGTGACAGAGCACTGGAACGGGCTGCCCAAGGGGATTGTGGCGTCTCCTTCTCCAGAGATATCTAAAAGCTGCCTGGACATGTTCCTCCACTACTTGGTCTAGGTGGTCCTGCTCTGGCAGGGGGATTGGACTGGATGATCTTTCAAGGTCCCTTCTAATCCCTAATGTTTTGTGATTCTGTGATTACAGCACAGCAGCAAACTGGGAAGGCAGGAATGGGTATTCTAACAAAACCAGATCTGAGATTACTTCATGTGGATGAATTATTTTGAAGTGGCTTCTGGAAATGGAAGTGTGAAGTTGAAGCAAATCTATGAAATTTTATGGATGAGAGCGTAGTTGAGACCCAGTGTAACTGGGCATCACTCCTCACTTTACTGGGCTTCCAGCACACCACACAATCTGTTGTCCCTGCCTAGCCAAAGGTTTGTCCAGATATAAAATCTAATTGAAAAACTGTTATGACTGAGTTTATCATCTTTACACAACGGACAATATTGATGCTGTTCTGGGTTGGGTTTTAAAAAATATATTTAGGAATCAGCTAACTGTGTGACAAATGCATTAAAGGGGGAAAAAACCCTTGGTCTATTTTAACGGGGCTGTCTCTTTGCAGCTTTCCTTTGAAAATCACTCATTAAATAGTTATGAAACTTATGGTTCTTGGATACTAATTTCACTTCCTCTCCACCCCTCCAAAGACAGGACCATTCAACATCCTGTTCCGTTACTGCGTCAGCACATACACGTAAGTTTTGCATCTCACGTGCGTTAAACATTAATATGTTATAAAAACACCAAGTAAAGGATTTTTTTTCCATTTATTAAAGCTCTTCACCCAATTGCATAGGTTTTTTTTCAGTGAACACCTCTGTGTGCTGCCCTGGCACAGATGCAGCCAACTGCAGTATTTGAGGGATTCCACCAGTGCTGAATAGCTGTCCCCTGAGCTCTAACAGATTTCTGTCCTAAAGAGGCAGAGATTTGCGAATCTCTTTTCTGTGTGTGGCCCCTAATTGCCACATCATCTACTAAATTATTTTTCTTGTGATGAAAACAGAGCGCTCCCCATGGGTTTGCATGACTGAAGATGAATTTAACCTCTTTTCTGTTGTGGCTGAACTCTCTTAACTCTGCAGAATCTTCCCGTTTTCCCTGGCTTTACCAGTTCAGTGATAGTGATGACACAACCTTCTGAGAAGGTGACAGGTTGGGTCCACGGAAGACGTGGGTGGTAGCTCTGGGCAGGAGCCCCAGCATGTTGGTCTGTGAGGTGAGATGACTCTGCTTTGCCCCTTGCTGGGAAGACAAGAAGCTCGCAGCACTGCAGAGCCAACCATAGTGCTGGGTGAAGATGCCCTTCAACGGTAGGAGATCTGCTCGTGCAGGCAGAGGCTGTGGGCAAATGGCTGCTTTTCCCACAGGCCAAGGGGTAGGGGTTGTTTGTGGCCTTCACAAGGCTTCTGCAGCCAGCTAGCCATGTGTGACAGGACTGCCGGCCATACGGCTCCTTGGGATGTCCTGTCCTGCCTCGGCACACAGCCGACTGCAGCGCTTTGCCAGCTGGCAGAGCTGGCTCTGCCCCGTGGCCAGGAGGACAGAGCCTGTCTGGGCAGAGCTGCACCTTCTGGAATTGCAGCTGAGCTCCCCATCATGTCGTCTCATTCAGTGCTTATTGAAGTAACATAATTTAAATGTCAAACCCTCTTGTCAGTGGCAGCAGTGCAGGAACCTTATGAGTGCAGGAACAAAGGTACGTGGGACTGGCAAGGACTGTTGGGCTACCAGCTCCTGTGCTCCGGGATGGCAGCAAATTGTCCCTTTTTGTGAGCTCATTGAGCTCAAAAGCAGAGGTGTCATCTGCACCTGCTGTTCCCCTTGGAAACCTCTTCATGAATGTGCAGGCTTCAATATTTCGAACTTTCTTCTCGTGACACCGCCACGCTGTTCAGGAATGCATTTATTCACAGCCAGTTTATCAACATTTGTTCTTATGCCAGAATTAGTTTTATCCCTCCTGATGTTTTCCCCTCCATGCTTTTGGTTAGAGCAATCCTGTCCTTTCTCAGCCTCTGCTTGTTCTAGCTGAAGAAGGCAGCATCACTAGGCTGCTCTTGCACAGGGACCCTCCTGCCCAGAGGACAGTCCCTTTGTGCCTTCCAGCCTGAGCACTTCTTTGCTCTGGTCATCAAACAGGGTAGACTGACCATCACTGTGACACCTCCTGCCCTCTCCTAGCTCACCACCTGGCTTTCATGGCTGTTTCTGTTCCCAGGTGTATTCTTTTTCTCTTTCCCAGCCTGTGTTTTACCTCTTCCACTTGGATGAGTGTGTCCATGTTTGCCATCCTTGGTCCTTCTGGAGACATCCTCCATTCCCAGCCCCACACATTCCAGCCCCTCCTTTCCCTGTCCTTGTCCATGTCCCTCTCCAGCACTCGCTGTCCCAACTCATTTCTTCATCCTCCTCTCAGATTCCCACTAGAGCTCAGCCATCAGCACGAGCACAAGGTCTATCACATTTGCATCTTCTATACACAGTACCAGGCACGTTCATCTATGTAGAGACTTCCACCTCTGCTCAAGGGTGATGTCCACTATGTCCACCCTACAGCTTTTATCAATATTTCTCCTCAACATGAAGATAAAGTCAGTAAATGCCCAAATTACTGTCACCAGCTGTGGTAAAGACTGGTTCTACCTGCTCCTTGTGCAGAAGGAGCGCATTCCTGTGACAGTCCCGCCATTCTGTGCTGTAGCCACCCTTGTTCTGCTCTCAGTGTTTTTTTCAGATTCAGATTCGACAGGTAATGAAAACTGAAATCTCTAAATCCTTTCCAAACATGGAGATTCTTTTTCCCCACCTGCAAGAACAAACCTTCTGAGTGTCTGGAGTCAGGCAGAAGCTGCCCACAGACTGGTTCTCACTCGATGGTCCGCACTATATTTCCCTTGTCATCTGCCGATGCAGCAGACTGTGACCAGTGGGGACAGAGCTCCGGCAGCTCCCTCTGCTCTGGAAGCATCCATGCTCAGTTCATTCTTTTACAGGAGAGGGATCTTTTAATATACAAAACCACCCTATTTTTAATAAGATGTCCCTTTCACCCTGACTGCCATGTCGTTATCCAATGCTGCTGGAAACCCGGGTTGTTTGGCTGCCTCTGGAGAGAGAAGGAGCTACAGAGCCAGCTTTGAACCATCTGCAGTGAAAATCAAAACTTGAGCTGTGTGCTTGCTGAGCTGAGGACTTCTGAGAGGGACAATGCCAACCCTGGAGGAGCACCCTCTGTCTCCTTTTCTACAGTCAGGCTTTGTGCTGCGATACGCTGACCCCAAGCACAACCAACTGGAGTTAAAAGTGCTCCGCATTTTTCATCTTGGAGCTTAGCAGTTGCTTCTCATGACCTACAATAACACTGACCACAAGGGTCTTCTTTCCCTTGAAGAAAAGAGAAGGCACTGGAGAAATCTTTGATCTCGAGAGGAGAGTAATATTATTAATTTTTCCCTGCCTGACATCTTTCAATTATCTTCAACCTTTACTGAACAAGATTCTCTCCACCTCTCTTGGCATTTCCCATCATTTCAGCGTCGTGGTTAAGAGAGATTTCTCTACCGCCTACAGGCACAAGCTCAGTTTATTGATCAAGATGAACATACTTATTTAGAAGGTAAGTGCATGGAAAAAATCTAATACCGAGGTAAATGCATCCCATTGCTCTACTGCCTCCTCCTAAAAACGCCGATAACTGCACCTGAGATCCAAGGGAACCCTCAGGGATCCAGGAAAGTGACACTCAACTCGGGTGCAGCCCCACAGTACGGGGTGGTGGTGGTGGTCTGACACGGAAGCAGGGCTATAGGACATTCAAAATCCAGCTGCACCCAGTCCTGGGCAACCTGCTCTAGGAGTCCCAGTGCGAGTAAGGGGTTGGCCAGGATAACGTCCAGAGGAGCCTTCAAGCTCAGCCATTCTGTGGTTCCAGGGACGGAGCCTGAGGTTTGTATTGCTCTGGAGTCTCAGATATTGACTGAAACCCTTGAAACTGACAGAAGTCTCTGTTCCAAAGACTCGTAATGGTTCAAGAAGTATGCTGACACCTGTAATCAGTCGCAGAGTGGTGTTCTTGAAACACACTCTAAACTGGATTATAAGTGCAACGGTCAGGTGAATGCAGTAGCGGAAATAAAATTGACTTTAAAGAAGACCACGAGCAGAGTGATTACATGAACATGGTCCCTGGAAAGAACAGGATTTTTTTCTTGCTTGGTTTACAGCTCTGTATAGGTTTAGAGAGATCCAGGCTGTCATCTTGCATTTTCTCACAGCCATCCAGAACACATCAGGTGTCAGTCCCTAGGTCCTGTATTTGTGAAAAAGAAGAGAATCTTTTGCCTCTCACTTTGAATGAACCTTTGTCACTGCTGAAACAAAACCCAGAGCACCAAAACCATCTCAATTTGTCTGTCTGCTGAGCAGGTCTCATGCTGACCTGGGGAAACCTGACACACAACGGGAGTAATGAGGGCAGAGCAGGCAATGTCAAAGAGTCACCGGGTGCTGGAGCACTGCTGGCTGTCACACACAGCACTCACCTCTGCTGCCCAAAGCAAGCACGGTGGGCTGGCCTGCCTGGGCACCCACTAAACCCACTCTGTCACTCCCCCCCTCAGCTAGGCAGGGCACAGAAAATATAATGAAAGCCTCGTGCCAGGGCTAGAACAGACTGAACTTGGAGACATTCATTTAATTTATTACCAGTCAAATCAGAGTAGGATAATGATAACAAACCCAAATCTTGAATCACCTACCCCCCCTTTCCCTTCTTCCCAGCCTCCACTTCCCTCCCAATTTCCTCCACCTCCTCTAGCAGATTCTCACTGAAGCCACCCCCATAGTCCCCCCACTACACACCCAGCACTGCAAGAGACATCTTTATCTTTCACTCCTGCCTGCCATTAATGTGTGAAATTCACCCCGAAGGCTCCAGAGTTTAGTGGGCTGGCTCCCAGGTTAAAAATGGATTTAGATGATGCTTTTGGTGATGCAGGTTGTGGAGATGACACCCTTGTCCCCAGCCAGAAAGTTCATCTTCTTTTGTCACTCCATAAGTTAAATAAGGGCCTGGGCAGTTACTCACCTTCACGGCTGACTGGACTCGATAATGCAGAACCTAAAATCAAAGTGTCTTTGTTCCGCTGTCCCCAAGGCTGTCAGTTCTACACCTAACTACCAATACTGCACAGAGCATGGCAACAGCGTTTGAAACATTAGTTGGTGTTCAGTCATTCTCCTAATTTTCTGCAGTATTCCCATTCCTGGATGGGCAGAGAAGACAGATTTTTTGTTTGGATTGAATTCGCCTGCACCTGAGCACAGACTGGAAAGTGGGTCACACGGGATGGAGTTCACCCCCTGAGACCAGAGCTGGAAAGCTTTGGGATTTGAGCACATGTCCGAAGCAATGAGCTGAGCCTGCTCCCCTCTGCTTCCGCTGTAGAGGGGCTGGCAGCTCCCACTGTCAAAACTGTTCCTTTTGTCAGCGAGCAATCGCATGGGCAGAGCTAATTCCTTCTTGGAATTTGTGCTTTAAAAACGAGTGCGATTCAGACACAGAATAGTTGGCCAATGTCCTCTTTTACTGTCTGTTTGTTAAAGTCAACAGCAAAACAGCTGTGTTCTCTTTACAGAGACAGGGGAGACAGACACTTCACCTGTGATCCTGACACAGCATCTCTGTGTGGAAACTACGAAAGGAGGCATCGGCAGGACAGGAAGATTTCAGAGTGAAGGGGAAACCTATTCCTCTTAGGAACTGGGTGGATTTAAGAAATTTATGAATATCTTCTGTTCAGAAGGAATAGAAATTCTATAACCAGCTTTTTTGGATTTATAACTGAATCCCAAAATCAATGACTTAATGAAGAAAATGCATTGGCTCAGCCCTGTTTAGTCATCCTGAAGGACACGCTCGTTAGGGAATGAAGAGCTTATAGAAAAGACACACCAAAGTCCCGAATGCAAGTGGGGGATATGAAAATATCTTCTCACACAATGGCTTCAGATCTTCAACGAGATGTTGTGCTGCTGCATGCAATATAGGACAGACCATGGACACTGCCTGCAGGGCTGCTCTGTTAGAATCACTGAGTCATTTGGGTTGGAAGAGACCTTTAAGGTCATTAGTTCAGCTGTTAACCCAGCACTGCCAAGTCAAGCCTGTGTATGCAAAGTTCCCTACAACCACCCCATATTAGACTCACAGAATTATCCAGGTTGAAAAAGACCCTTGGTATCATCAAGTCCAACCATCAGTCCCCAGGTCTTTTCAGCCAGACTGCTTTCCAGCCACACTTCCCCAAGCCTGTAGCATTGCATGGGACCTGACACTTTTGGAACCCATACAATTACCCTCAGCCCATTGATGCAGTCTGTCAAGGTCCCGCTGTACAGCCTTACTATCCTCTAGCACATTGACACTCCCCCCTAAATTCATGCTGTCTGAAAACTTACTGAGGGGGCACTCAATCCCCTCATCAAGATCATTGATAAAGATGTTGAACAGCAGTGGCCCCAGCACTGAGCCCTGGGGGACACAGAATCTGGATCTACCCAAACCAGACTTGTTTCCCATACCTTCTCCTGCAGACACTGCTACAGGATGGTTGGACACTGAAATGGTTGGACACTTTCAGTGTGTCCAGTGCTGAAATCGTGATGCCCCAGCAGCAGTCAGACATTACAGTGTGAAACAGACACTGGCACCAGGCAGCCTGAACTCTGCTCATAAAAGTGAAGTGAATAATTAAAGACTGACTGCTCTAGAAAAGAGACTGTTAGAGAATTAAATTGGAAGAGCAGCCTGTGCTGGGAAGAAACGCTGATGGTCTACGATTTGCTTTCATTCCAAGGGGAAGAGAAAGCCAATAGGAAAAAAAAGTAATAAACACAATTTAAGAAATTGATTCGAAAAGCCAAACTGAGAATGCTAATTAAGGAAGAAACATTTCAGCATCTGAAATGGAATGTGCAAATAAATGTCATTGTGAATGGAAATGTTTATGTTTGATCTGCCACTTTGAAATCAACATTGTCCTACACAAAAAAACCTCGTTCGCATTAACCCACACTTTCCTCTGAGGAGGAGGCTCTTCTTTCTGCTTCCATGGTTCCCTGCCTTCACCTCGCAGAGAGCACCAGGGCACCCACGTGTCTGGCTATCGCAACAGAGCACCCACAGCCTTCAGCTTCCTGACCCAATGTTTTTGATCTGCACCTCTGAGGACAGGTTTCAGGTCTTTCTTCGCTTTCTATAGCTTTTGTAGGACCCACGGATACCATGGTGCTGCAGGCTAAAACTGCCTTTCTTCTCACACAGATGTTTAAAGAAAATTTTCATTTCATAGCTGAGGATATAGAGAACTACAGACAAAGTCCATGTGTGGAATGGTGGAATTTGGTAAAGAACCTTCTGCTTAGCTCCATTGTGGAGAAGTGTTCCCATCGCCATAGCCAGGGTGGAGTTGGGAAGAAGCTGGGCACTGAGATCCAGTCCAGACCCATTGGACAATGGCAAAAGGTCCCTCTCAGCACCTCCGACCAACCCACTCCTGTCCCCACTGATCAACAGCCCAGGCTGTCCCTGTCTCCCCCCTCCCAAAATGCAGCCTCTGGAAATGGAAATGCAAATCCAGCTCTACCTTTCTCTTGTGAATTTCCTTCAGATGCTGAAACCTGCAGACGACTGTGAACGTGTGTAACTGGGTGTCATCACATTGATCTTCTCCAGCACTGCTGTGGCTTCTTACTCCTTGAAGCACTTCAGCTCTCAGCCCCTGCACACCCCCATACGTGGATTTATTTGTTTTCTCAGGCTCGTGGCTAAAACAGAGGAGCCTGAGCTTTCCAGGGAATGAGTTTTGATGGAGCTGTTTTGTGGTGACCAGCCTGACCTCCGCAGTGGGAGAGAAGGGTCCATGTGACAGGATCTCCATCAGCCTGGGTGCTGCTCTCACACCATTGCACCCACCTGCTGGTGTCTGACCTTGCTAACAGCTGGTGCTTAGGGTGGGAAGCAGACAGGGGGGTAGTGCCCAAACACTTCCCACCTGACAGAAGCAGTTGCTGTGGATTAAGGAGAAAAGACAAATCATTTTCTTTGGTTTTTGCTGTGGAATTCAAATGCTCTAAGATTTAGTGTAACACAAGATCTGCTGAAGTGGTAATTGTTCTTTGTTTCAGACTACATCAATTTACAATGGGAACGCTCGAGCTGTCACTGGAAATGTTTTGTAAATTTATTTACAGGCTGCAGGAAAGTGAAGACACACACAGACTGCATTTTTAATACAAATTGCTTCAAGGTACAATTTGCTCAGATTGCTGTAATGTGCATTATGAATTTAATTTTGGTACATTTCTGCTATATAATAACCTGATTTGAAAGTGTAAATGCAAATTAAATTTAAATAACCTATAATTTTTATATGATGTGATGTTTCATAAATATTTACTATGGGTCTTTTATTATTGAATCAACTAGTCCTTAAACTGCGTGGATAGTAATAAAGGCAAGGTCATCCCTTACTCATCTGTGTTAAATTTGTAATTGTCAGCCTGCCTGTTCTTCAGCTCATCTCTTTGCAAACAGCCAATCACAGCGGCACCTGGGTGACCCAGTCTTGAATACATTTATCCTTCTGCCTCTCTCTGAGAACCGTCCCAGGATCCTATTTGATAGGGAAGTGCTTTTATCACCATTATACTTACTGGGAAGCACAGGCAAGACTACTTAAGAGCCCAACGATCATGGAATCGAAGGCAGTGAGCACTAACCTGCGTGTCAGGAGCCATGTCCGGGGTCCCACACTCCAATAAACTGGGGGAGGGATGGGGCAAATTGATACTGATCCAAACAGCGGCTGGAGGCTTGGATGGTCTCAGATCCTACAAAGGGGTTCTGCAGATCTTCTCTGGATGCTGGCCCTAGCACCCCCCAGCTGTGGCAGTGCTGCTCCGTGAGCTTCCCCAGACACAGGAGTCCAGCAGGCAGCATGTTCCTGGTGTACCTGGGCTCGGCACTGGGCATGACCACGTGCCACCAGAAAATGGCAAGAGGTCTGTGATCAGAGCTCCTGCCTGGGAGCAGGAGACAGAGAGTCTGGGTCTCTTCTCCTCCTCCCCAGGAAGAGAAAATCAGGTGCACACAGAAAATGATATCACCAGGACAAGAAGTGATCCTACAGCCATGAGAACCTGTCCTAAGCTTTGTACCACACTTGTGAAATCCCTCCATGCAAGGGAAATTAAAGAAGATAATTTTTATCTTGCATTAATTAAGGAAGGATAGTGTTGACTAATGTAGATTTAATACATAAGTCTCTCCTTTAAGAAGGTTCTTACTGGAATGAAAAACCCGTCGAGCATCAAAGCACTGTTCACACTAAAAAGGAGTTGTTCAGCCACCATGGGTCACCTTCTGCCAGGGACAGTAGCTTCCACTCTGTCTATGCTAATTTATACTTTGCACTAATCCTACTATTAAGGTTCTTGAAAGAACCTTAACGGGAAGGTCAGTTTTGATGTGGTGCCTTTTAAATGAACAAGACAACTTCAGCTGGGTGAGTGTTTAACCTGTGGCTGAACAACAAAACAGAAGACTAAAATGAGAAATCACTTACCATAAACTAACAAATGTCTCTGTAGGAGCTGATTTAGCAGGCTGCTGTTATCCCCATTCTCTGCAGAAGGAGGCCAGACTCTCTCCTGACCTCCCATCACTTCTAGCAGTGCAACCATGCAGCAGCTGAACAAGATTTATCCTAGCGGTGATGTTTGCAGAAAGGACACTATTGTTTTCCCTTGTGCTGTGTTCCCACTGCTAATCTGGGGTGGAATTAAAGAGATGACAGTGCTGTTCACTGACCAGCTTCAAAACAAACAAAAAGCCCCATGAACTTTCTGTGATTTCTGCTAATTTCCTCGTCAGCCAGCGCAAGCCTGTGTTTTGCCTGTTGAGAGACCGGGTTGTCTCAGCCGAAGGTACCTGCTGGCCAGCAGCAACACCAAGGGAATGATTTCTATGTCTGTGGATCCACCTGGAAAAGTGCAGAGCCTGTCTGCCTCGTTATCTCCTGGAGCAGCAGTCTGCATGGGCAGGTTCCTAGGCTTGGTCACAGCATTGTGGTTCATCTGTGACCAGCGCTTGATTCACATTAATTGTGGTAGAAACAACCAGGTGACAAATGGTTCCTGGCTGTGGAGGAGCTGCCTGGCCCCACTGCCTCAGATAAGGCTGTGTTTGTGTAACCAGGGAGCCTCATGGAAACAAACACCTTTCCCCAAGCGTTACCAAGTCTTGAAGCAGAAAGTGTCCAAGGGGTGTGAAAATCACCCTTTCTTGCCAGCAAAACCCCAAGGTGAGGAGCAAGGCCAGGTGAAGGCAGGCTGGGGGCTCTGTCTGACCAGTCCTGTGACCAAAGTATCTGGTCACAGGAGTGTTCTGCCCAGGCTTTCTGCTCTGAGGTAAAGGGTTTATTTGCAGGGGTCATTTTGAAGAGGCCACCTGCAGAACTGTGACATCCGCTCAATCAAATTATTGCTGCGGGTGCTGAGTTGCCACCTGGAACATTCTGAGAGTGCTTCTGCAGAGAAAACACTGGGAAAAACACCCACGGCCAGAAGAATAGCCTCTGTGTCCCGAGCACAACATGTCTTTAGGTAGAGCACCGCCATGCAGACACAACTAATAGCAGAACTTGTCGAGGTTTGGCTTAGAAGGTCCTCAGTTTTCCTCACTTGGAGGTGGAGGATGAAGTCTATCGTCCCATGCTTACTGCTTCTTCAATCTTAACCAGCGGTTTTTCTCCGGTCTTGCATTATTGCTCTGAAGAACTAAGAAAGGGAACACATCCAGCACATTGTACTGGGTGAGTTCACTGAGCAGTGTCTCCCCCAGAACCCAAAGATCTTCTAAGTGCATTCACCTCGACGGATCGTGGCTGCGCTCTCCCACGGCTTTGGTGCTGGCCCCTGGACACTGTCAAAGTTTGAAGGACCAGCTCTGTCATTACAGCTCTCCCTCCATCTCTGCCAGCACAGAGAGAAAGTTTTTCTGGGAAAGCACCATCAACCGAATGTCCTGAAGCCACGTGTCAGCATGATGGATGCACGTGTGTGTATCTGTCTATCGACACACAGTGCGTGACAGACCTTCCTCGTCCAGGGTATCTTAAAGGTAGTTTAGTCAGCACACAGAGACTTGAGGCTGCTGCCCATGTTTACACAACAGATCCAACCCCCAGAGGACACCCTACTGCCCACAGAGCCCACCAAATACTGCGTCTCCTTCTATTCCCTATGTGACTGGCTGCTGCTGCATTCTCCTGTGCACTGCTAAAATTCCCAGCTCTGTAGTTTCATTTCAGGACGTTGAAAAACACCCCTCCAGCACAGCTCACTGCTGCTGCTGTGTCAGAACCGTGCGGGGCCCTGGTGTCGTCGCTGAAAGGATGTTCTCCTGCACGCTCCTCTGCAGGTCAGGGGTGGCTTCTCTGTGCTCTGCCAGGCAGAGGTCTGTTCTTGCTTCTGGCCTCTTCTTTCACAGAGAAAAAAGTCTTCCTAGCTGTCACCAGTGCTGTTCAGGTCAGCTCTGCCCTGGCAGGTGAAGCGGGGAAGCGGTGAGGTGCTGGAAAGGCAGGAAGAACGAGAGAGAAAAATCTGGAGTAGGAGTGGGACTCTGACAAACCTCTCCATGTGCAGTCAGCAGCTCAGGGCCCTCACAAGGACAGGAGACACTGGAAAAAAAATCTCTGTTTTCTTCTTCATCTCCTTTGATGTGGTGGTTTCACCAGAGAGGTCATGGGAGAGGTTCTGGGGTGATTCTCGACAGAAGGGGTGGACTCTGGTGCAGACAAGGGCCATAAAACTAGTACAGAGGGTAAAACCCAAACCAGAATAGGTGTCAGCGAGCCAGTGGCACTGTCAGGTCATTGTGCAACAAGTGCCAGAGAGCTTTC
Organism: Phoeniculus purpureus; assembly: GCA_028565055.1. Classification (NCBI taxonomy): domain Eukaryota; kingdom Metazoa; phylum Chordata; class Aves; order Bucerotiformes; family Phoeniculidae; genus Phoeniculus; species Phoeniculus purpureus. The sequence continues at coordinate 45,573,788 of JAOXOE010000441.1, forward strand.
CCAGCTCCTTCGTTTGCCCTGCCTATGAGCAGACATTTTTCAGAGAACCTCAGCCTTTTTGTGAAGACTTGAGGTATCAGAGGCTCTACTAGATCCTGACTAAAACCAGGTTAATGTTTCAAGACCTCGACAGCAGACACCTCTTCGCTAGCCACGCTGTGCCCACCCCATAGCTGCAAACCTTGCCTGACTCTGGAGAAACCTGCCTGTCTCCTGGACGGGCAGACTGTCCCAGCCTCGGTCACGGCTGCAGCCCATGTCTGAATCGCTTGTTAGCTGACATTTTTCATGCTTTTATATCAGAATCGACCTCATTAATAGCGTTTGTGATGACACAATTCCCTTGCATTCCTCCGCTGTGTTCATAATTCTAACAACACGGGAGGCTGTGTGTCACACTGGGAGCAGTAAATGGTGTCCGAGCCAGCCGTGATCACCAGCTCTCGTTTTGTATGGCTGACTTGTTCTTTTGCCAGGAATAACCTTGCTTTCTTCCATGTCACTGGTAAAACACTGAAGAACATTGGTCCAACATGGTGCTTCAGCTGTAAAGATAAAGCTTTTGTTGCACGGTGGATTTGCATCTGAAACGACTGCCGTGAAATAAAGGTGTTCTAACTACACGATGTGATGATTTGAGTGTAGTAAATACAACCCAAGGTAATTTAATAAAATTTCCAGTGCGATAGGATCACTAATAAAATCATATTATTGGAACCCTAGCCTGGAATATCTGCTTTCCAGCCTCCCAGTGCTCTGACAGCTGGGTGCTTCCTGGGGAGGAGCTGCTGGTAATTAGACATTAGGTAACATTTGGGAGAGTTTGTTTTTCAGGGGTTTTTTTTAAGCTACTGCTGTTAAAAATAAATAAATACTGAAGGGCAATTTTAGCAGCGTGATTCTAATTTGTTTAATCAGATTATGTTGTTTTCTTCTCTGCTGCCTTCTAATTTGGATATATGAAAATGAAATTAATATTAAATTCTCATATTTATTCAGTCTTAATGAGACGACTGGGATGGCTTGCCAGAACTTAGTTGTCTTTTAAATGTGGCTAAGCATTTATCTCCTGAAAGTTGTCTTTCATAAGGACTTTATTACCGTCTGAAGTTTTGGAAACTGAGCCAGAAGATCACTTTCATTCCTAATCATTTCAGAATCATGACGTCAGCAGTTAATACAGACAAGTATTAAAAAAAGATTAACAGGATTGAGGAGCAGTACAAGGAGCAGAGTGTTAAAATATTAAATTGCTGAGACATACCACAGCAAGGAAAGACAACCCCCCCGGGCTTGGCTTCAGATAACTTGGAAACCGTTCAGCCTGTCCATGGACTGACTCCCCTTCCTTTCAGCTCTCCTCCCAGCACTCATGGAAACACATAGTCTTGGAGAAGACCCTTAAGCTCATCAAGTGCAACCATTACCCCAGCACTGTCGGGCCACCGCTAACCCATGTCCCTCAGCACTGCATCTCCACAGCTTTTCAATCCCTCCAGGGATGGGGACTGCACACCTTTGCAGAAGACATTTTTCCCAGTGAGCAGTCCTGGGGCTGGCGAATGGACAGAAGGGCTTCTTCCTCTAAGCAGGCATCATCCCACCAGGCTGCAGAGCTGCCTTGCTCCCCATTGACCCTTTTTTCCCTGTGAGTTACTGAGTGCCTGAGGCAGCAGGACATGGACCTGTGCTGGGCATGGTCCTGGCCTCCATCGGTCCCCTTGGCTGGCACAGGCCTGGAGCACGGAGAGAGAACATTTGAATTCTGTACAGATGTAATTATCTTGGAAGTGCCTTTTGTGTCGGACACAAGAGTTTTCTATTTTCTTTCTCCAGATTGAAACCTGAGTGCCTGGCAAGGCAAAGCTCTCCGGCAGTGGAAATTCTTATTCCTGGATGTCAGACAAAACAGAGAGAAGGGGAAAGTCATTAAAGCAGTTTGCACATTGCAAAATGAAAGTGTTCCTGCTGGTAGCAACTGTGTTTGGACTTGGCCAACTGCTTTAGACTACGTGATAACCAAATTATACCTGCTCAGGACTGTTACAGGTTCTGCTGGTGGGTGGGCAGCTGTAATGGATTAGCTCACACTCCGTTGGGGTGCATCTTCAGAAGGTCTGAGCTCCCCAGTGCTGCCTCCATCTCCCTGCAATGCAGCCCTGGAACCAGGAGAGAAAGATGCTGGGCTTCCTTCACACGATTCATGCTGCTCTCCCTTTTCCTTACCTCTTGTTCTCCTGTGTTCAGCACTGGCAATATGCAGCTGTAAACAGCAGGTTTATAGCTGCCATCAGACAGATTCTTCCTACTGGAAAATAATATTCCAAAGCTTCAAGGACTGAGCTCTGTCCTTCCAGGTGTGTCCCTAGCTCAATGATTTCACTGCAAATGGGCACAGGGAGCCTGAACCAAATTGATGTGAAGCACTGCACAACGCTGTCCAGCCCCAGCCCCAGGGCTGCAGAGCTGGCACCAAACGTCCTGAGGCAGAAGGTGGTGGTGAGTGACAGTCTGACACATCCCTGTCATGGGCTGCTTTTGCACACAGACTGGGTGTGGAGAAAGGTTAAGATGACATTTAAAAGCTACCTGGATGTGTTCCTGTGTGACTTGGCCTAGGTGATCCTGCTGTGGCAGGGGGACTGAACTAGATGATCTTTCAAGGTCCCTTCCAATCCCTAATGATTCTATG
>JAOXOE010000441.1:45588022-45624855 GCA_028565055.1 Phoeniculus purpureus
TGTCCTGACCACGGGACTTTGGGACAGGTCACTTCCCCTGGGACAGTTCCGGGGAAGAGAAGCCTCTCAAAGCAACAGGATGTTTTCTTTCCTTCATAATAGCACAAACCTGTAAGTCTGAAAATTCTACTAATTTTCAAACCACAATAGGTACCAAGGCCTACACGGCAGGGGAAGCTTCTGGGAGCTGCTCAGCTGGTAAGAGCCAAGGAAAGCAGGAGGAAAACTGAGCGACTTCTGCAGACTGATCCTGCCCTGGCAGCCCATTGTTTGGTGTTGGCAACCCCTCCTACTGCAGGGCTCTTGGCCATCATGGCAACCTGCCCCTCATCCAGATGACAAGTAGAAGGAGGGGTCCTGTAGAAAAGTACAGGGTGGGCAAAAATAGAGAGGCACGAAAGTTTAACAGCCTTGTGGACTGTCATCCATCTCGGTTCTCCCACGTTTCCCCAGTCCGTAGCTGGAAGAACGTGACTGACTTCCATGCATTATTGATCCCTATCAGCAGGACCTTTGCATGTTCTGCAAGACACTGCATCTTCACAGGCCAACAGACTTCCTCTGCTCTCTCCAGAAACGACCCCACTGATCAGCCCTGGGTGTCCCCAGCACATTGCTGACCCTCCTACCTCACACATTAATTCCAGGTTCTGGAAGTAGAGGAGCAGTAGGCAGATGCAAAGACACCTAAGGCAACTCATGGAAGGCTAATAGAAGCTGAGCAAGAAATTGCTCACCATCTATCTCCAACACTGAATTTCTACTCATCCCAAGGCTTGGGTGTGACAGCAAGCTCTGCTCTTGAGCTGTTAAGTTGCTGACTCTCATTTTCTTGCTAAAAGCACATGGAAATCTGTGGTTAGCAGGGCTCAAAGCAGGAAGAGCGTTTTCTGGCTTCCCACTAGGGGAAGTAGAGCAGTGTAGTGCCTGACCCTCCTCCATAGTCTTTTGTTTTCATTTTTCCAGGTAACAAGCCTAAATCGCAACCTGATCCCAGCACCCTGGCTGCAGTGCTGCCCTGGGAAGGCCACTCACCTGCCTGTCTGGAGGTGCCACAGTGGCACGGGGTGGCTGATACACCAACTCACACAAAGCCACAGGCAGAGAGGCTCTGCATCGCTCTTGCCGGCAACTGCACATTTCTGATTTACATCTTGTAGCGTATTTTTAACCTGAAAAGAGAAGGAGTTAGTGTGTGTTTGCAGACTGAAGGGACACAGGCAGTGCAGGTGCTGTGGGAAGTGCTGGAGATCCCACCCTACCTCTGCACCTCAGGAGATATAATGCCATCAGGTTTGGTTTGCAAACAGCTCGTGGTTGCTATGGCTTCATTCTAATTACTGAGCATCTGTAGGGCTGGCAAGCCACCACAAGCCACCCTTAGCCCAAATCATCTTTGCATCCAGTTTGTTTGTGAGACCAGAAAATCCAAACAATCTGTCCAGTCATGCTTCAGTGACCTCATTGACTTCAGCAACTCCAGGAACAACTAAATCAGTGTAGAAGATGGATAAACATGAGGCAAACTGTTAGGACTGAACAAGCATGTAACCCCATAGCACCACAGGCACACACACCAGTCACTGCAGTCCTCAAAGCGATCACCCTCTCCCATGAACCATCAGTATTTGATACGAGCTTCCACCAGCATGCAGAATTATTGTAACATAGCTGATGAAAACATACATTTTTAGTGACGATTTCCCTGCATTAGCGGGCAAGGTAAGAACTTAATGTGGTACTTTGGAAAGTATGGATTGTGTTTGCTTAATTCTAAAGGCGTTCACAAGCTTTATGGGTTAGCAGATCAATACTGGACGTCAATTTGACTTGGTAATCTTGAAGGTCTTTTCCAGCCTTGATGATTCTACAATTCCATGATTCTACTATCTCAGTCCAAGTCTACAGCTGGAGTTTATTTGATCACTGTCTTTTAGCTTTTGGCTTCTCCCACACCACTCTTGAGAAAATAGGCACCTAACATTTCAGCTTTTCCCCAGTTCTACAGTTAGCTGCAGATTAAATCCCTCCTGACTAATCCTTTCTGGTTGTAGCTGAGCTCACCTATTTCCCTCCACACCAATCTCTCAGTGCCTGTCACTGCTCTCAGCCCCTTGAACATCCCCCTTTAATCTCCCCCAGCAGCGTTCAGACTGACGCATTGTCTTTAAGAAGAACCAGTTGATGACCGACTTCACAGTGTCACGGTACCCGAGCAGTGAAGAGCACAAGTGCAGAGATGCACCTTCTCTAGCACAGAGCTCAGCACTGCCCTCCCACAGCAAGGGCCAGTTGAGTTCCGTTTCACAGCAACAGCAAGGCAGGAAGCTGAGCAAAAGGGATGTGACACAGGAGCTGGAGTTTATCCAGCCATCTCATTATCTTCTTCCCATTTCAAGAAAAAGGAAAGGTTCATACTTGAGCAGCACTGTACTGCCTACCAGTGATTCAATAAATTAGGAAGACAAGCACAGGTAACACAGTGACGCTGCATTAAGGTTGGATTAGAAACACTTAAAGTGACTAAAGGAATTAAAATTACTGAAGTCCCTGCTTCCCAGCTGCTCTGTCCTGGCTCACACTCAGAATCGATAGACTCTGGGACTAGTCCATGTGTGCACCTGCAGAATGGTGATGGGTGCTCTCTCCCAGATGTCTGCGGCAATTTTTAATTCAGAACTGCACAGGGACTGAATTCAGAGTGAATATCTCCCCGTCCCTCATCTTAACTCTGAGCAACTGCCATTGAAGGCACTTAGAAAGTGCCTTATATTTGTATGAGAAACAAACCCCAAACCCAAGCAGTCTTGATTTCTGCCCACACCTGAAGGGAGAAGCAATAGCTGAGACTGATAAAGCTACTGAGCTGCATCACCAAACAGTTCTGGCAGGATTCTGCCCACAGACACAACAGATTCTAACACATACCCACACCAGATGGGATATTAGCTTTGCAGCAAGTACTAGCACAAGGCAGCCAGCAGAGCTCCTCACAGGGAGCGGATTGCTATTCCCTGCCACACAACCAGTCACAGGAACAAGACAGCAAACCCCAGCACTGTGTGCTGCACTGCACTCATCTCACTCAAACATGAGGGCACACAGATGTTGTTCTGTGAAGTAAGGTGCAGTGGAGTCTGCTTGGTGCTGCAGTCACTGGGCTCATCCCTGGCTTTTCAAAGCACAGAAGCATTAAATATCATTTTGTGCCCTTTTCATTCCCACAATCACTTTGAATTCTTGGGATGCAACTCTACTACAGAGAAGGAGCCGCTTCACTCTGCTCACATTTAACTCTGGTCAGCTGACTGGAGGATGAGCCATTGCAGAAGTGCTCCAGATAAAAGTGACACTGCAAAGGCAGAAGCCGATCAGATCTGTATTTTTCGGATTGCTCTTAATAATGCATTTGCACCACATGAAGAAAGAAAAAACCCTAAATCCCCTTAATTCCTCACAGCTCTTCTATTTCTGGCATTTTCTGGCTTATCAGTCATTGCAAGCCCTCAGAGATAAGTGCACATCTAGTAACGCCCAGAGCTAAGGCTGAGCTTAGCTAAGCGTTGCAAGGTGGAAATGCTGTGTACACTTTGCCCAGGCTGTCTTAGGCCACAGCCTCCAGAACTGGACTTGAATCCTGGCAAGAACACACTTTGGACAGGACCGCAGTGGCAAACAGGGGTCCTGGGCACCAAATATCTGTCCAGCAGCTGCACTCCAGAAGGACAGAGGAGTAACCAACTCTTCTCGGTGCTGATTAGCACTGCTGGTGCTGAGTGGGAGATGAAGGGAATTGCTTGAAGACTCTCAGAAACTCCGAGATGCTCACTAAATCATATGTGCTTTAATGCCTCTTCAGCGCCAAGAGTCTGCCTCTGAATAAAGGGTTAATGGCTGTTGGCTTAATTAGTGCAACATGAATGAACAACATTTTTGTGAGCTTGAGGGTAAATTAAGACAACGTTTAGTTCTGCTTCTTATTAGCTCTGCATAAATTCTCCCAGGAGCCTAATTAGCTCTGTCACAGCAAACGTCTCCTCTATTTACACAAGGGAACCTATTCCTTTCCTATAGATTTTGCCCTTGTAATAAACTGCATTAGCAAGTGACGTGCTCTCGACCCTTCTGTACCAGTCACTGGTGCTGCAGCAGAGGGTCCTGCTCCTCCCCACTACCCATCAGCCCCTTCAGCTGCAGGCAGCTTCCTGGGACCAGTATGAGCAGATACACCAAGACATTAATATACACTGTACTTTGAGCTCATCCTCCAGTAGAGGGTCACTGGGGCTTCACCAGCAGCATTCTCTGGGTATCCAGTGCTCTTGGGGGTCAGCAGGTCTCCATCCAAGCAGCATCTTTCAAAGCCAAACCAAACCAACTGAATAAATTGAATTTCCAGAGTTACCAAAGCCAACAAGCCAGACATGCTCAGCACATCTTGTTCTCACAAGCAGTCTTAAAATAAAGCAGCTCAAAAAAACCCCTCAATACAGCAGCACCTGAGAACACTCTAGATATCGGACTGGTTTTCATTTGGAAGAGAGAAGAATCAACTAACTTCAAGTATTATTTTCAGACTTGAGCACTTTCATCATGTAAACTCATTGCAGCTGCTTATTCCTTGGGCTTCTCTCAGGCCTGCAGTAGGTTAAATCATTTCCCATTTGCCACCTAGCCAACCTGCCCAGGCTCTGGGTGCAAGTGTTGTTGGATGTGACCAGGACAGCAAAGGTGGTGCTGGCCCAGCCTCTCTCAGGGCATGGCTTGCCTGGGCCACACAGCAGCTGTGCGGCCACAGCCACCAGCCATAGCCACAGCTACTCTCAATAAGAAAGTAGCTTTAATGTTCCCTTAAATTCTCCTTTGTAAGAAGAGGCAAGACAGTGCTGCTTTGATTGTTCCACCTCACTCTACAGAAGGGTCACTGCCTAAGCAGCACCCGGGTACTGATGCTTCTACACATTTTTCTATTCACAGAAAAGAGTCACCATGCATCAGGGTGGTTCCTCAGCCCAAGCCCAGGGGTCCATCCCAGCCCACCACTAGTCTGGGTGCCTTGAATAGTCTGCTTTGGACCTGATAATAAACACAAGACATCAGCGACGTTCCCATAAACCAGCAGTCACTCCCTTATTTAATTGTAGCCCTCTTTAACAGCAAAACCAATGCCATGCCTGGGCTTTGACCTCACCCATGAGGCACCATAGCTTTCCATTTCTCCCAGTGCTCAGAGAAGGGCTGATGGGAAGGAGCAGAGGCAGAGCACACAGCAGCAGCAGTGTGGGTGCGGGACACTACTGAGCAGCACACCATCCTCCTGACCCTCAGTCAGTGTTTTCCATAACCACTTCAGGTGTTTCAACCATCTTCTACTAAGCTGCTCTTAGCCATCAGCTCCCCAGACTGCTTCATGATGCCTCATTTTAAGAGCTCCTTTCCTTACTTGTCCTTCCAGTATTGAAAAAAACCTTTTACTTTAAAGAACCATTTCAGGAAGAGGGTTCATTTTGTGAGCTTCATCCATGAGCTGTGACACTGTGGCCACAGCAACCTCCTGTCATTCCTGGACTTTTCAGAGTAAACGGCAGCATCTCTCCCATGTCACCAGCAGTTCTTTAAGAACCGCTATCGCACAGGAATTTTATAATGTAGACCTTTCCCTCTCAAGAGGAACAGCCATCTGTCTGGAAGGAATAATCACAAGAACAAATTCTCTGTACATTATCTTTAGAGATTTGTTCCAAAACACGGGTGGTAATTTCTGTGCTTTAGCGCAGTTCTGGGGAAAGCACATCATTATGCAGAAGGATCTGAGCTCAGACACCTTTTCTTGCTTTGAATTTTTATGTAGACCTTGGAGAAGGAAGAAAAATGTTAAATACATAGAGGCTGAACAGAGAGAGTTTCAGCTCAGAATAACAGAGGTGAGCTGTGTACTGGATGAGGACCGACCACTCCAGTCTGCCAGGTCCCTTCCCTCCACCATGTTCTCAGCCTGCCTACCAGGACAAGACCTACCAACCTCTCCCCCTCATTTGGGGCAACGACATTAAGAATTGACCCCCAAGAGACACTGCCCATTACCCTCTGGATTTCATACCGCTGGTCAGACTCATGAGCCCGAGAACTCTCCCAGTACGCATCTCCCCAGTGAGGCCATGGGGATGCTGCTGGAGACCACAGCAGACACTGGAGTCTGGCTCTACAGCATTCATTGTTTTCCTTTTAGTTAACTGGGAAACTTAGCCTTTAGAAGAAAGTTAGACAATAGATAGCGTTGCTCCAAACTCCCACCCTTCTCAGGAGAAGGCTACTGACAGCCAACTGCAGTGGTGAAGAGTAGGTCTCCCTCTTGTCCAAGGTGGAAGTAGAAAAAGCTCAGAAAAGCCCAGAAGCTCCCAGGAGCATGACACTCCTGTTCTCTGAAGAGGCCCGGCCCTAGAGTGCTCTCCATGCCGGATTTTGCTGGAGCCTGATTGAACTCTTCATTTGCCACTGAAAATGTCGTGAAATGTTTATGACACAGATGATATTTAAAGATCACAGCAGAAAATTTCTAATAACTGGTTTGATTCAGTGGAAGCATCCTAAACTGACACAATCAGAAAGGAAACAGGGAGCAAGGCAACACTCCAGAGTCCAGAAATTACTCTCCCACAATTCCCAGAACACAAATCTCACCAGCACACTCCAAAGACACTCATCTTCTCCAAAGACACTCACACAGCAAGAGCAGGTGCACAGTCACTGCAGCTGTTCAGGATGGAGCAGAACATGAGATGCTCCAGCTTCAGAAGATGGGACACGTGAGGACTGAGCACCCATCAAATGAGCTGCCTGTGCTCTGACGAAAGCAGTTCTCTCCATACTCCAAGTGCATTTGTTGTGCTGCTGCACAGCTCAGAGAAAGGTGCAGTAGGAGACGCAGGCTCAGAGACTCAAGAATGACAGAGCAGACAGCCCTGGAAGGTACCTGCTGACAGCATCTTCCCCAAGTCTGGGGAATAAGGAAAGAATCTTGCCATTTCATTTGCACTCCCAGGTCATAAAAGGATTCTGTTGTGAGGAACAAGGAACTGTCTCCTTGGAAAACCCAGAAAATCCCATTCTCAGCCCTCTCTTCCTTCACCTCAACCAAGAGAGCCCATCAGCACATTGTTGATCAACTTATAGAAACAAGAGTCCTAAGAATGTTATTTCAGGCTGTATAGTGTCTGCTGTTGCTTTCCATGGATATTAGAGAGCTCTGACTGTCTATCTAAGTGTCACTGCCCTGTCACCTCATGCTTGTTCTATGCACCCTGGATACGTTGGAGGTGATTTACCTCTGCACCAAGGAAATGAGGGCTCTGGATGCAGGAAAAAGCCAATCTAATGCTCCACAAGTCTCAGCACCGATTCCAGCAGTCATTTCCCACAATGCCTCTACAAATGCAAGAGAATAACGGAGTCTGAGGACAGTGAGGTTTGCAGCCCCATCTCTTGTTGGCAGAGCTTTGCTCTTGGGGAAGTTTCATCAACTCAGTCCAGATGAAGAAAAACATCTAAAAATTTTGCAATTGGAAACGTTTTCCGAAGTCTCCCAAACTGTTCTTGATTTTAGTGTGTTAAGAGCTGGAGGAAAATCCTCTAGAATACAATTCCCTCACCACAGAAGGGCTTTTTCCAACAGAGGAAAGCTCTGCTTGTTTCTCACTTGGGCTTTAAACATCTTTCTGTTCCAGTTTCTAGCAGGATACCTACAGCTTTTCCCTTAACTCAGTTACAAAGACTGTTACATCACTACTGATAAAGTCAGATGTTCACAGTTACTTGGGATAAAGTGGCTTCTTAATAGCCTACATCATTAACTACAGACACTCTAGAACTATAGAGGAGAGCTGTAATAGTAATAAATTATTCAGGAAAAAAATGCAGTTGATATAACTGCTTCCCAAGTAGCAAGGCAAAAGAAAATAGGTTTTCAGGGAAATGAATGAGTCACAGTACATCATCCAGAGTCTTAGAAAAACACTGGGTTTAGTCACTGCTAGGTTACACATCATTATAAAGGAGCAAGTGCAAGAGGATTCCTCACCACTCACCTGAAGGCTTGAGCAGTCAGAAGGAATCGTGGTGGCTATTCCACCTGCCTTTCACAGGCTTCACTCCCTTCCCAATGGGGAGGGATCCTGCACAAGCAGCAGAGTCCACACCACACATCCTCCAAAGCAACTAGAACCCCAACAGCAAGCAACATTCCACCTGCTGGAAGAGATGAGTGCCCTCCCTTGGTTTGTCCAGCATCAAGAGAAGCCATTGAGTGCTCTTACACCTTTATCTGCTTCTCTGAAAATCCATCCTTGCCAAATCATGTGGCTTATGCCATAAAAAGACTATAAATGCCACACCATAAGATCTCTCATCCTTGGGCCTTCAGGTACAAACACACCTGCTTACTGGTCACAGGCAGTATCCTAGTAATGGTCACCTACAGTCCCTATTCAGGGAGTTCTAGCTGGGCACAAACATTGCTGCTCACACATTGCCAAGTCACATTGGCACTTTTAATCACAATTTTACTCACATTTGGATTCTTGTGGAAAAATTCCCTTTGAAAGGGACTCCGACACCTCCAGCTGAGCATCTAGCTCCCAAGGATAGCACAGACTTCTGCTGCTACTGCTTTTCACCTTCCCCACAGTGCAGCCCTGGAAGCTCCAACTGGCTGCTTTAGGGATCTGAAAGCAGCAGGAAGATCCTCCACTACTGCTTCTGCAGGCTGCACAAACCCACCTCTTGGCTTTTTCTTTACAGTCTCCATCTTAATTCTCCTGATTTTTCTTTTTTGAGGGGGTGGGGAGGTCTGGGACTGAATCTTTGCAAGTTCTTGCAGAGAGAGAATCAATCATAGGAGATTCCCCCCACAACCACCACAGCAGAAAAAAGGCAAAGATTAAGACAGTCTGCTATCAAAACATCTACGACAGCAGCACAAATCACTCAATAGGAATATCCCAGATGAGCAGGCAGCCTATTAAACTCTGTGACTGCGCACTGGTCTATTGTAGATCAAGAAGATACTTATCAGCTAGTATTGTTCAGCAGCAGAGAAGTCGTTTGTCTTCAGTAGGAACACAATGCTCCTATTGTCACACACCAGCGCAGGTAGCTGTGCATTGATTAGCTGGTTTTGAGAGGGCAGAGGGGAGGTCTGCGTTATGACTACAACTGAAAGTCAGGGGAGGGGGTGGTGGGCAGTTAACAGGTTCTGTAAGAACAGCCTGTTGAAAAGGAACTGTCTAAAGGGGTTGTTTTTTTATACACAAACTATCAGCTCCATCACTTTAGAGACCTCAAACCCTTTATCCTCTCCACGGACATGACCCAAGTCCTTGTGAAGATGAAGGCTGCAGCCTGATCTCACACATCAGTGCCTATATAAGTGTCAAAGCGCTTCTTGTTGAAGCAGAGCCCAGCAGCAAGAGTTTGGTGTTTACACAGCAGAGGCCGGGGGCTGCTTGCCCCGATGCATCCCATGAAAACATGGAATCAGGTCCTGCTCCCAATTGCTGGGTGGGAGGTGCATGTGTTAGACTTCTGCAGCAGTGAGACTGCAGGACCTGCACAAGTCAGTGCTTTCCAGATGCTGTAACCAGATGTTGGAACAGCAGCAGAAATGTGCTTATAGCCTCTAGAAGAGCTTCTTCCAGTCATGCCAGTGAAACTTCCAGCCTCAGAAATGTAAATAGGTGCCACTTTCATTTAATCTTTCCTTGGGAAAAGGTGGTGAAAAACCTAAAGTATCACTGAAGGAGCAGTGACAGAGAATCCTGATTCATGGGTCTTGCTCTGCCTCCTAATTTGTTGTTTTGAAAAAAGATCAATGCAGTTGATCTCTGTCGAAATTATAGATGTGCTACTGTTTGTAGATCAGTTCAGTGCATTTACAGTCCCAGGGGAGATCTCCGTGCCAAATGTACTCATTTTCTCACTGACACTGGCAACATAAGGACTCCTTTCCAATATCTGCTGCTTAGGCTAACGATGCCAATGAAATTCTGCATCTGAGAAAGCAACCCCAGCAGAAACAGCCTTGAGCCATTAGGTAACTAATCAAACTTCTGCTTTGCCTCCTCTTTGTCCCAGGCAAACACAATCTTCTCTGGGTATTTCTAGGATATGCCCAGACAGGGATGCAAATCACTGGTCACTCAGTGCACTGGGTGTCCTGGGTCTGGTACCTCATGAAATCTTGGAAAGAAACTTGAACCTTCTCTGCTACTGCTGACAATAGATGGGCACTGTTGCTGACAGCACCCAGTCACTGTGACCAGCACAGCTCCCCACATGTTGCCCCAGACATATAACCACTGGTGGTGGGATAGTCCCATGGCAGCTCACATCAGCCTGCTGAGCAGTGCTGCGGATTCACGAGTATGTGAGACAGAAAACCCCAGAACCTGTTGCTTCCAAAAATTCAGGTTGCACCGAACCCCATAGCTGATCAGAAAATCAGATTGATTTGGGTTGAAGGGACCTCCAAAGCTCTTCCATCCCCATCCCCCCTACCTTGAGGGGGGACATCCCCAGATACAGCAGGTTGCTCAGAGCCCCAAGGTCCAAATCACATTTGTTACTGTGATATCTTGGTCAAAAAGACTAAAATCCACCATTCCCAGTGGATACAGCAACTCCCCAGGTCCATCAGCCTGGCCAGAAACACCTCTCTACAGCTGCTGTCCTTCAGCAGCTCCCCAAGTCACACTCAAGGGAGAATACCTCTGGCACTACCCCCAACATAGGCCATCCCTGAACCAAAATAACCCAGAAATGAGAGATGTGGCCAAACTCCACCTTTCATTGCAAATCCTGTTGGGACCCCTGCCTGGTCAAACACACCATATCACTCTTCTGTCCTACTCCACCACTTCATGCACTTGTGGACAGAGTGAGCTTGTACCTTGGGGCTCTGAGCAATCTGCTCTTCTTGGGGATGTCCCTGATCACTGCAGGAGGTTGAACTGCAGGAATTTTGAAGGTTCCTTCCAACCCAAACCAGTCTGCAGCCACTTTTTGGGAAACTGACTTCCAGAACATTTCTGTTAGCATAGTTCTGCCTCAATGTGGCCTGTGCTCTGTGCCCGGAAATGCCATGGTTTTCTGACTCCTGCAGAGGAGCAACACCCTCTTCCTCTCAGACACACATCCCTTCATGCACAGGTGTGACCTACAAACACCAGCCAGATATCAGACTAGGGAAGGGTGAAGCAGGTGCATGTTCACCAGACGCTCTCCTTTGTCAGCCTGGCTTTGTGCCTCTGAGCTAGTTTTCTCCACTCTGCCTGAACTAACCAGCTGCAGGGCAACCTGGGAAGGGACAGTTTCTCTGCAGAAGTCATCAGGAGTCTTAGAGGAAACATTGGCTCGTTTTTCCTTCTGGGACATTGAACCTCTGTTCTTCCCAGCCTGGATCTCTTCTAGTTTCAAAGCAACAAGGAAACTGAATACATCCTCATCTGCAACACCACACCTGGCACCCTGAGACATTGAGCGGCTGCAGCAGCGACACTCACTCAGCATCTCCTCTACAGGAGCAGGTGTAGAGGAAACTCAGGGCAGTACCAACACCCTGAGGACCCATAGATGTGCCTGCAGAGTGTGATAGTGCATCTACCACAAAGTATCTCTAACCTTAAAGGCTCAGAAGCACAGAAGGGAAAAAACAGCAGAAAAATTGGGCTGATGGGCTGTTTCCCAAATAATGCATCCTTGGGCACAGTGGGACCACTTGATATCTTGGTTAGAAGCAATGAAATGCACTCTGCTGTGTTCCAGAAACACAACTCAGTTAGCTCACCCATCTCATTTCCAGGTGTAAAGCTCATTCAAGTTCCAGGGCTGTATAATTCAGGGGTGCACCAGGGACCATCTGCATGATGCAGCACAAATGCAGCTGGTCTGTGCAGGCAAAGGCTTAAGTAATCATGGAATGTTCAGCCTTAGGAAGAGCATGGCTGGTTGGAGAGAGTAGGTCTTCAGATGGTGAGGTATGTCATATGTTACTGGGAGAGATTAAACCAGTTAGAGCAGTTCATTTGCTATTAACTCAGTAATTACATGACTCTAGGGCCAAAAGGTCTTATTAATTGAGATCCTACAGCTGCAATTAATGCTGAACTGGCCCAGCCTTCTTGAAGGCTCCTCCAAAGACTCTCTAGGACTGTCTCTGCCACTCTTACATCCCATACTGACACCTGCCTACAGGCAGAGCTATTTCTGAGAACTACCTGAGCAAAATATTTCTATCAACAGACTCTCAGGTGAGCACTGCCTTCCCCACTGCTGGCTTGTGTACAGATCAGCTCTAGGAGCCATTTCTCTGCAAGAATTATTTCATTTTGGCATGAAGAAAAACAGCCAACTGAACACAAGGTAGGAGCTTCAGCCTCCTGTTACATAACTCAGTTTAGCTAGAGACACACCAAAACATTTCTTCCACAAATCAACATGACACCTATAGCATCTTTGATTAGGGGAACATTTGATTTCTGGCACACACATAAGGTTCCCACTGGAAGCAGCAGCAGCCACAGCAGCGAGCTTTGCAGAGAAAATTATCTTGCTGGCCTTAAACCCACTGCATTCCCCAGCCTCTCTGGGAAACACACAGTGCTGATCCAAAACAGCCTAGAGAAAGGCACTGGAGTTATATTAAGGATAGAAAACAAAGCCTGGCTTAAAGCAAATAAAAATGTTAAGTATCTCTATTTAATATTCTTTCTTCTGAAAGATGGGCTGGAAACATCTTGCTTTTGTTTCCAGGCACTGAAGCCCATATCTGCTCAAAAAAAAAATCAGACTGGTTTGGGTTGAAGAGACCCCCAAAGCTCCTCCAGCCCCACCCCTGCCCTGAGAAGGGACATCCCCAACTACAACAGGTTGCTCAGAGCCCCAAGGTCCAACCTGAACCGGGATGGTTCTGGGCATGGGGCTTCTCCCACCTCTCTGGGCACTCTGGGCCAGGCTCTCAATGCCCTCATTCCTTACACTTAGTGTAAGATCTCTCTTGATTTAAAACTATCATCTCTTGCCCTGACATAGCAACTCCCACTGAAATGTCCATACCCGTCTTTCTTATCTGTCCCTTTAGGCACTGAAAGGCCACACCAAGATTTTCCAGGAGCTTCTCCAGCCCAAACCACCACATGCAGCACAGATTTACAACACAGAGCAACTCTTATTTGGGACAGCAAATATAATCATGTTCCTCCTCTGGCTTGCAAAACCTTTCACAGACTGACAAAGCAAAGGTAAATGCATGTAAGCAAAGAGCAGGGGCTTCCACACTGACCCTCCACCCAGCAGGGGAACTTGCTCATCTGGATCTTCCCACCAGTACACAGGTATTTCACAGACACAGCACCCTGACAGCAGGGCCACTGCCTCAGTAATGCTTTCACACTGCTGAAAACCTCAGTGCAACCTCACAGCTTTGGCAAAACCAGAGGGCAGGATCTGCAGGACCCTTTGCAGTTGCTGTTTCCCAAAGAATACTTCCCCCATTAACCCCAATGGGAGTGCTGGGTTTTATCCCTGTACAGCCCTGGAACAAAAGCAATGGTGCCATTTTACCACACAATCCCATTCACCCTCCGCAGGTACCCTGCCCTCATCCATTATTTCACAGTCCACGATTTGTATTCACCACCTCAACACAAAACACCAGAACATCTAATAAAACAGGCTGGCAGTGGAGTAAGAAAATATCCCTGCGGGACCCCGCTAAGAACCACTTTTATGAAATCATGCCTTCTTACCTACCTCTTCTTTTTTAGAGCCGTTAACTAAATCAATTTCCTGATACGCTTAGCATAAGCTGGCTGGGCTCTGCAGAGAACTGTTCCCACTAGGGTCACACTCAGCCCCAGGCACAGAGACAGGGAAAGAGTCCTGGGGGCTACAGGCTCCTTCCCCTGCATCCTACTTCCCCTCAGCTCAGCATCTTCCTCCACCCTCATCAACACCCTCTGGACAGGGGTTTTACTGCCCCAGCCAGCAGGTTGTGCTCCTGCCCCTACTGACAGGAAAAGTTCCTCAGGTCAGCTGGATTTTCTCCCTCTGTGCTGGGCTGACCCCAGCTGCCTGACAGGTGCCTCCTCACAGCCTCTCTCTCACCTCCCCCCTCCATCAACAGGGAAAGGAGAGAAAGCTGTGACAAAGCAGCTGGTGGTAAGACCACTCAGCAGTCTGTGTCACAGGGAAAATGGACTCAACTTGGAAAAATTAATTGACAATTAATCCTAAAAAATCAGGATAATGAGAAATAAGAACAAATCTAGAACAACATTCCCTCAGCTGTTCATTCTTCCCAGGCTCAGCTTTGCTTCGCACTCTGTTACCTCTGTAGGGGGCATCTGATCCACCAGAGCCACCCCAATACCAGAACTCTGACCATTCAAACACAGCACCCAGAATTCAATCCAGTTCCTTCCCCTCCCAACTTTACCTGGAGAAGGAACCATGAAGCTCCTCTTAAAGGTACCTTTCTGTAACACAGACTTCTTCAGCCCTTCTGAGCACCAAAGGAAGATGACCTATCCTTCAAACTTCTCCTCTGGGCCCATATGAAGCTTTTTATGGCCCTGCTCTGGATTGCCTCCAACTGGCTCCACGCTCTGGGGAGGAGACATCCTGGAGCCCATGAGCCAGCTGAGGGTTCTTCAGCAGAATGAAGGTCACGTTTTGCTTCCTGCACTGAGGTCTGTGCCTCCTCTCACACCACACACTGCCTTTTCCATAGCAGTGGGATGCCCAGTAACCCCAAGTCTGCTTCTCATCCCCCACTAGTAAAATTTGTCTTGCTGGTTGTGTCACCTTATCCCCCACCCTGACTGCCCCAGGTCAGGTCTCAGCCTGCTAGTACACCACATCAGATCCTGATGAACAGCCAGTCCATATCCCAAAAACCCCAAACTCCAGCATCTGCAGTGTGCAACCCTATGGCTTGGCCAGTTTTCTTCAACACAAGTGTCTGTGGGACAGCAGCTGTGAGCTCCTGTGCAGTGTTTGCTGTACAGTGAACTGCCCTGCTAGGAGCCCTCAGCCCATCAACCCACAAGGGAAAGGCCAGGAGGGCAGCTGGGCTGTCAGAGAGGAACCCAGCTGTGGTGGCCCTGTGCTGGAGGGCCCGCAGCTCAGAACTGGCTCTGCAGCAGCTCTAGATCACAGGGCTGGTGGAAAACAGCCTGTTTGAGAGGCAGAAAGGAGCAGCTCTGCCTTTCACAAAGTTTCAGTTGGTGGTGTTTGAACTTCGGTGGACGTCCCTGCTACACACAAGGTTTCCTTATCCTGCACTGCTCTGAATCACTCCAAAGCAGGAGGCTCTGTGCCCAGCAGGTCTGCAGGTGTCTCCAGCCCAGAGCAGGCTAATGCCGCAGGGGGTTGGTTCCCTGGTGCAGGAGATGCTGTTCACTAGGGCAAACCCATGCTGTTGGTGACTTACCTTTGCTGCTGAGAGAGAGGGGAGGTCTTTCATTTTTTACTTTTATTTCCCTTCAGGACTCATAACTACAGTATCCCAGATGCTCTGAGAGTGAGACCCTGCTACTGTGCGTCTGGGTGGTGGGGTTCCCTCACACCAGCAGTGCAGTCGGCCTGGGGAAGCTTAGAGAAGGGCTGGAACAGACAGGGCACTGAATGACTCTCTTGCTACTTTGTATCACCCGTTCCGGCGTTTGCAAAGAGAAAGTTGCCAAAACAAACACTTGGAAATTAACACCTCGTCAGTTGTGTTTTGCTTTCGGGCTGGTTTTCACAACAGGGGCGGTGGCAGGGGGAGGGAAAGCACAGCAGGTGACTGGGAAGGGGGTTTTACTCCCGAGGGAGCTGCAAATGCTCTTTCTCTTCACTGTCTGAAGGTGTGTGCTTTCCTCTGTGGGGACACCTGTGTTCTAGCTATAGGACCAAAGAGCATTGCCGCAGCAGATGCAAAGCAAGCTGGCTGCCCAGAGGCTGAAGCAGAACCAGGACTTGGGGTGTCCTGCGTCTGGCAGAGCTCAAACTGCTGGTTCAACTCACAGTGGTGACCAGTCGTTTTTTTTGCTGACTGAGGAGTTTTGGGTGCTAACACATCAGCTAGCCAACCCACCACCCTCCCCTCCCAGGCTTTCCCACTGGCAGCAGCAGCCTGCTGCACAATACAGTTCTGCTGCACAGGTCCAGATTTCCTGTTGCACAGTCCAGTTATTTTGCTGCACAGTCCAGTTCTCCTGCTGCACAATCCAGTTCTCCTGCTGCAGAGTCCAGTTCTTCTGCTGCACAGTCCAGTTCCCCTGCTGCTCAGTCCAGTTTTCCTGCTGCACTGTCCACTTCTCTTGCTGCACAGCCCAGTTTTCCTGTTGCACAGTCCAGTTTTCCTGCTGTTCAGTCCAGTTTCCTGCTGCACAGTCCAGTTTTGTTTCCACTGGCACCTTGCACAAGAGAAGTTCACTCCACCAGAGTTATTTTTATCGTTTCCTGGGTGCAGAAGGCACTGCTGCTGTAGATCATTGTGGCACTGCCTAGCAGGGTTTCCTCCTTCCAGGAGTCCCGTGGATCCGCTCTGGAAAATACATCACACATCCTATTATAACATCAGTTACCAGCGTCCCGTTGTAAGAGTTAAATACGGTTTGAAAATCAAGCAACAAAGACAACTTTGATCTCAGGAACCTTTTGTGCGGCTGCTCGGTGCAGGCAATGAGCTCACAATAAGCATCCAGGCAAATGCTCCGGGGGAGCTCTAATAAGGCGATGAAAACGTGTGTGACTGGAGAAGTGGACGGGGATTGCAGGCAGCAGCGCTGGAGTGCAGCCGCCTTGTCATCACTATTAAGTAGGAGGTATCTGAAAGGACCGAGAAATGGATGGGAGCTGCAGACAGAATCTGTGAACTCAGTCACCAGCCCCTGCCAGCCCCCAGGAGAACACCAAACACCTCTGCTAAAAGCCGTGAAAGCCGGGCTGGTTTTGTCATTTATTCCAAAGCTTTGGGTAAGGATGCTGTGTGCTCCAGCCTAGCTCTGACCCTAAGAAGAAGGAGATCCAGGTTTGTGAGGGGGACTCTGGATGCTGCCCTAGAGCTGGAGTCACCCCCTGCAACACTCAGGGTGCATTTCCAGCCACAGCACTGCAGGTGATTTTCTACTGTACTACACATCACGTTCATGTGGATGTAGATTTATTTGGTCTGTTTGTCAGAACTCTAACATTTACATCCAATTCTGCTTTAAAAACTCCACGACAATCAACTCTGCCCCTTGCAAATGAAACTAGGTTTGTTATCTGTAGTGTTTTATGTTTGCTTTTACAGAGAACAAAATTCCCCATCACATCCTGCCCATCTTCATTCAGCAATGCACCCACCCTCTCTGGGAGGATAAATGCTGTTTCACAACACATGGTACAGTGAGTGCTACCTGTCAGGGACCCACTGCATGTCTGTGAGAAAACGAGCTGGCAGAGCTGCACAGGAGCACCCAGGGAACTTTTGTACAAAGCCAAGAAAGCTTAGGTCGAGACGGTGAGCAATGACAGCGAGAAAGAATGAATCCTTTTCTAAATAGGACCCCTTATTTCAGTGAGGTGTGATTGACACACAGAACGATTTCCTCTGATAAATGGGGGGTTTATCCTTATTTATACAGAACCCTACCACATGTGGAGAACTTGAGCTGCAGCCCTCCATGACCTTTCTGGTATTTGCCCCTCACGATTAAACATTTCTCCTTCTGCACTCAGAAAGGAAATCAAGAGGCAGGTGGAGTGGCCAGGGCTCACACTCAGAATAGCCACATTTCAGAAGCTGCATGCACTGTGATGGGGTTTCCAGGAGCAAACCTGCAGTGTGATGGGATGCTGAGCACCTGAGCTGTTCCTGGGGTGGGGGTATCCTCATGCTGATCCCGATATTGCTGCCTTGGTGGGGTGTGCCAAGACAGGAATGCCCAGGGTTCCCCTGTCACCCTTAGCTCAAACATGCTCCTGCCCATCACTGGGTCATTGTTTGCCCAGGGCAGCGATGAGGTTTCCCCTTTCACTACCTTTTAAATTATTTCCCATTGGTACCACCACCACAACTGCATGATTAGGTGTGTTGTTTACACAGACAAAATGAATTAATTATCCTTACTTACACATTTCCAGACCACCCATCCATTTTAATTGGGTTATGTAAGTAACTGGCCAGCAGCATTCTAAGTGGAGAGAGCAGCAGATGAAAGCGCCGGTGCTTTTACACAGAGTACAGCCACCATAGGTGACAGCATGTAATAACTGCCCCTCACTGCAAGCCTTCCTGCCGAGGAGCTGCTCCCAGTCTTCAAAGTAATTCCCAGTGTTCATTATCCGCTCTCTGTAACTCTAATCTTCCCAGTGTGGCAAGTGGGGTGTTTGGGACACGGTGATCATTGCATTTCTGTCCATTATTGATTTTCTTCAATCTCTTCATTAGGATTGTTCCCCCAAATTTGAGTTATTACCTTTTTAATTGGTTTATGAAACAGCTTGCTCAGTGTCTCATCACAAGTGTGCATTCACATCCCTAAGCTCTTTGGACCACACTGTCACCTGTGGCTTCTGTCCTTGACTTTCTCATCTCACAGCTTCTGGGGTCTATCTAAAGCATCATGATGTTTCTGTTGGTACTCCTGATGAAAGCTCCAGGATGGCAGTCCCTTACTGCATAGACCTTTAAGATAAATACCGCTCTGTTACAATGCGCTAGTCCTTCTTCCTGATTTAGAGTAAATAGTTCAGCTGTAAGGAATCCACAACAACCACCTAGTCCAATGGCCTGGCCAGACATTAAAGCCAGTATCGTGGGCATAGCCCAAATGCCTCTTCAATACTGTCAGGCTTGAGGCATCCACCACCTCTCTGGGAACCCAATGCCAGTCTGGCCACCCCCGATGGCTCCTGTTTTGGAGAAGCAGCTGGTTCCTATACCTGTGTGGGAAGCTCACAGGTCAGCAGCTCCAGCTTCCCATGCATCCGCACATTAAATTTTGTGTAGAGCAAATAACTGTGAGAAACCAGCTGCACTGTCAGGCTGGGGACAGGAGGAGGAAACACCTTGTTTTCCCTTGCTTTGTAGGTCTCCCAGGCCATTTGTTTTCTCTGCCTTTTAGTATGTCCATCACGAGATGCTCTAAAGCGTGCTCCTGGCTTTAAGGCATGTCCTGAGAAAGGATACCCCTGTGTCTCTTTCAGAATCCTATTCGGCCTGCTGCAGGGTTCTGGCAGGTTGGTCCTGCCTCCCCAGGCTGCCAGGTGTGCTGGTCAGTGCCTGTAGCCATCTGGTGAGATATGAAAACATCTTGTAACCCAACTTGCAGCAGGTGAATGATTGCTCCACTTGGAAGACTTCAATATTCATTTCTTATTTTTCAAAGCAGACAGTTATTACAACACAGGTTATTAAGCATCAAAGGTTTACCTTGTCTTGAGACAATTTGGCTTCTTTTAGAGGCTCATAAAAGCTTTATTGTGTGTGGTCCTGAATAAATACTTGATTGTATAGAAGATCAGTACTCATCCCCTAGGAGTTATGGAGATGCTTGCCAATCTCAGAGCTCACGTTGAGCTTTGACAGAGCTGTCTTCTACCTCTAGTCACCCCATGTCACATAAGGACCATCTTCCAAAGCACCTTGCTTGTCTCAATCATGTGTCAAGTGTCACAGAGTCAGAACTGGTGCCCTAGAGGCTGCTGTCCCCAGTCTCGCTGTGTACTGTACAACTCAGCTCACGACAGAAACCCATTCCTTCCTCATCACACCAGATCTCCTACGAGGAAGCAGAGACACAGAGAAAGTTGTTTTTCTATGCTGGAAAAACACCCTGAACCTCATGACATCCGCTCTTTCCCAGTTTCTCCTTCTACACTCTGCACTGGGCTGAATTGCAGGGCAAAGTCTGAATGTGACATGTTCTGTGTCAGCACCAAAAGAAAATCTTCCCTTCAGACAATAATTAAGGGAAGGATGGATCAAGAGACCTGTTCTGTTTTTAATTAATGATTTTCAAATTGATTTTATGTAGGTCTCTGTTTTCAGATGGATTTTTTTTAATGAGCAGACTATTTGCAAGTAGTGCTCTTCAGAAGAGCCGTGTGTGAATAAAGCCCCCCTGTGATGGGGTGATGGGCCAGAAGGTGTTGATGGGTGAGTTGTTCCTGCATGCTCACTGGTACAGAAAAAGATTCATTTTAGTGTCAAAGAGCAGGCACTGTGGTGGTACCACGTGGAGAGCTTTAACACACCCGCACTGGGAACCTCAGCCATGCCTGGCTGGAGGAACAAGCCTTGAAGCTGCAGTGATCCTGCCCCAGTGTGCCTTCAGACACCTCTGGCCGCTCTCCCTCCATGCACTGCTCTCAGCGTCCTCACTGGAGCAAACCACAGTGAAAGCCTCACCAGCTGCCCCGTCACCCTGCTGCTTTCAACGCTGCTGCTTTTCTGAAAACAGAATTTGTACTTTTTCTTGATGAGAGAAAGTCAAACTGGGAAGCAGAGAAAGTCAGCCAGTGCTGCTTGGGGCCACCACTTTCTATTCTTCTCCAAAGGTGTGTAACCCTACAACCAATAATGTCCTTCCTGCATGCTGAGGCTCTTCCTCCATTTTCCCTGCCGCCTCCAGCATTAGCCAAGTGTTTGGGGAGTAATTTTGTTCCAGACCCTCCTCACTATTATTCGGACGATTTATGCCCTCCCATTCACCAGGACTGTAATAACAGCAGTGGATGATAAGAAACCATTCTTCCCATAATGACCTAAATGGGAGCGTCTGGTGTACCAGCCCTCTGCATCGTAATCCACCAATTGTTGTGACACATGGAGCTCACAGCCCGCCGGCACCAGCTTCTCAAACTATTCTTTAAGTTATGGAGGAAATTGACCTGTTTATCCTCAAGGTGTTTTTTCTGGGAATGATCAACGCTTGGTAACTGCTCTCAGGTGAGGAAAAGGGCACCATGCTCATGTCCACCATCCCTCTCAGAGACAGGAAGGCTCTTGTGTATTAATTTGGAAGGTTGGATGTATTTTAGTGGAAGAAATTACCCGTGAGAAAGGAATTTCATTCAGAGAGAAGGGCTGAGCCAAATGCTGGCCATTTGGAGCTGAGAGAGCTGGAGAAGCCATGTCAGCATCATGTTGGCCATCCCTGCAAAAGCCCATCACTGCCTGTGAGGCTACGCAGGGGGCCAGTGTCCCTGTGAGGGCAGGGTGAACAGGACTGCTCCTGCCTACGGAGTGCATGGAGACAAGAGGGTCCTTGTGCCAGTGCCCTGGACCTCAACAGAAGGACTGTAAGTTAACAATAAGTATTATTATTTAAAAGTTCAGTGAAGTCACCTGCAGATCTGTTTTCTCTGCTTGCCCTAGTGTCTGAGTGGCTATAAGAGCTGAAGTCACCTGTGGTGCTGTGCAGGTAGGAATTGCTGTGAAAAAGAAAGCACTATTTTCCCCAGAAAGGTACTGCTGGCCAGGAAACACTGTCTCTGTGCCCCATTTATCTGCTGGGCTTCAGAACTCACAAACATTTATGTTCCAACAGTCTGTTCAATCATTTCAATTTTTCCCCACCACTCCTCTTGCTGACTAATAACACTGAGCTCAGCCCAGAGACCTAGAGATGGTCCCAGACACTGAGTCCTGTGTGGGCAGGGCTATCACAGTCACTCCCTGCAAGCCCCAGCCTCTCTTGACACGAGATCCCCAAGGAGGGGGCAACAGGACAGCCTGGGGATCCAGGGGCAGGCAGGATGCAGCAATCCTGGTTTAGATCAGCTTTGTCTGCCAAAAAGCCATAGCTTCAAGCAGGAAAATCCATGTCTGCAAGCTCTTACATCCTCACTTTCTGCCTTCCCTGAAATGAGTGTGCTGTAGGTACCGAGAAAATAGGTCACTCAGTTGCTTCAGATATCTGTGTTTGAAAATACAGCCAGTAAAACATTAAAAGTAGGAAGGAGGGAGAGAAATGAGACCAGTGTGGTGAGGCACCACGGGCAACTGGTCATCTTCTCTGTCATTTTATCTCTAGACAAACTTCACCACTATGATCTTCACAATGTAGATACATCCTTGTCCAGGGGAGCTCAACACACAGAACCAACCAGGTCAGTAAAGAGCAAGGAAACATAAAGACCCCAACTGCTTCACCACAGCCAGGTGTATTTCCTCAAGATGGGACATTCAGCAGAGGTATTTCCTCAAAATGGGAGATTGAGCAGAGTGGATTCTCTTCAGGGGATTTGCTGTGGCCATGGCTGTTTCTGTGAGATTTAGGAGTTACACAAGTGCCTGGCAGACCCCCAGGTCCAGGCAGTCTGTTGTTACCTATGTAGGAACCTAACATGCGGTGGGCATCAATAAATGCCAAAGGCTGCTCCCAGGCCTCAGGTGTTGGAGGAGAAGCAATCCACTGGATCATCAGCTCAGGTAGTGTAGCCCAAACTCCTCCAGATTTGGTGCCCCCAGCCTGGTCCCTGCTGGGCTGTGCTGTGGATTCCCCAGGACCCCTCCTCACACTGTGCTCTGCACAGTGGCCAAGGACTGCAACTCCAGCTGGAACATTTAGCACTTGCCTCTATTAAAACCCCCTTTGTGTGGCAGTGTGGTGATTCTGCATACAGATACTTACTTCCCACAGATCTTGCATTTGAAGGGTGACATCCTTCCCTGATTAGCTGTGGGATGTCCATTACAGGAGCAGAAAGGGGAAAAAGCAGTAAGTTCCCCGAATGAGAAAATCTGGATAAATCTCAGTCCTAGCAATCCACTCTAGCATTCACATCCCACCCCTCATGGTTCTGCTGCTCTTAACTGACTCGTGTGCTGTCAGTGGATCATCTGGGCCCTGCTTGAAATGGATCTGCTTGTGCAGGACAAGCCGGGAGACACTGCACCCCGCTACAGCCTCCTTTTCTAAGGAGATGTTTCATGCTTTCCCTGCTGAGGAATTATAAAGGATGAATGCAGGGACTCAATGGGTGTGCAAAGAGTAATGAAATACTTCCTCATAATGGTCCTTTAATCAATCCAACACAGAATAAAAAGGAGGCAATAGGAAGGAGGATCTCGTTGTGCCAGGTGCTGTACAAGGCTCTGTTCTACCAGCTCCAGTAGCTCATCTGAAACACTTTAACTAGTGGCAAGGCCAGCGCAGGTTGCTGTGGGTTTCCTCCAGCTGAGGGATGAGCATCTGCAACTGACCCTCTGTGCAGCAATGGACAGCTGCACCTGTGGGGCTAGCACAGGCTGCATGTAAATAAAATAAAGAAGGAAATCAAAATCTCTTTGTCAGGCAGGCAGCTGGTGCTCGGAGCAGCTCCCCATCCCAGGTGGTGAGCCACAGATGCTGATGTCCCACCCTCACAGGGTGCCCAGACTGAGTGCGTGGTGTCCAAGTGCCTGCTCCGTCCTTGCTCTCCACTTTCCAACCACATTATGCTTCCCTCTCCATGCTCTGATCACTGTCTTTCTTTTTTCTTTTCCTTACTGGTGGCATTTGCATTTCTCCTCTGGCAGTACCCTTCTATTCACTTTTCTCCAGGAAGATCAATGCAGCTGATGAAGGGCAAATTATTTACTCTGACAGCCATAACTTCAAATGAGCTCGGCTTAAAAATTCCCTGTGCCCAGCTCTATAGAATGAGCAAGGCCACCCTCACTTCTCCACCTGTGCAAATCAGAAGTGTTTTAAGGCACAGGCTCAAAATGCCAAAACGCCTTGTGCATCCTGAAAATCAGTCTGACCAGTGATGGGCAGAACATTTGCAACCTCTCCCAGTCATCCTGGGATGCTCAGACAGATACTGCAGCCTCAAGAGGGTAGCAAGCAACTGGATTCACTGGGCAGGGAAGACTGCAGAGAGACAAGTCACAGTTTGAATGTCTCTGTGCACAGAGGTTGTGCAATTACTGTGAGCTCACATCAAGAAATCATTGTCTGTTCAAGTTCCAAAGCATCGGATTGAATTTTCTCCTAACGATCTTGGATATTTCTCACTGTGCTGGGTGTGATACAGAGTCACAGAATCATGGCCTGGTTTGGGCTGAAGGGACCTCCAAAGCTCCTCCAGTATCACCCCCTGAGCAGGGACATTCCCAACAAGAACAGGTTGTTCAGACCCCCAGGGTTCAACCTGCCTTGGGATGGTTCCAGGGATGAGGCTTCTCCCATCTCTCTGGGCAACCTGGGCCACTGTTTCCTTTGTGCAGAAATAGTTCAGGAGCAACTGCTCAATGAAGTGGTTGTGCTGGGCAGGTCAGATCTGCCTCCCTTGGCACGTTCCTTCATGAGAGAAGTCTTCCACACCCAGGGAAGGCAGAGTCATCCTGATTTAGAGGGGTGTCGTCCTAAGCAACGAATAGTGTAGAAAGGCTTCAATTAGGCAGTTTCTGGAAAGGTCCTTGGAAAGTCTGTTTGTGGGCAGCTGAGTCAATTACCACCCAAACAGAACAGTATTTCTCCCTTACAAAGATTGGAGGAAGCAGCAGCACACTAGTAAAGCAACAGGTTTTCATTGCAGAGTGAGCTACAGACACGGGGGTTAGGTGTGTGTTTGTTCAGAACTGCACATCCTTCTCATTATGCTCATTAAAAATGAGGTATTTAAAGTAAGAATCCAATCACCTCAATGACACAAAAGAATGCAAATAAATGCATATCAAAGCCATCGATTCCGAAAGGGGTGCATAGCATGGGAGTTTGAAAGACAAGAATAGGTCTCATTATTCTGAGAAGGGTGTGAGCTTTTCTGAGATAATAACCCATCATTATGAGAGTTGATGTTTGAAGTGGTGTAGAACAGAGCAGAGCAGATAGAACAGAACTTTTAAACATTCAGGTGTAATTAAAGAAAAATAAATAGAGAGCAGTTAGACTTTATGCCCAATTACTGGCGTAGAGAATCTTTCCTGTTTGGTCAAGGGGAACCACAGGTAATAAATCTGAATTATTAAAGAGTTCTTAATTCAGTAGTTGCATGCAGGAGCACAGACCAGTGGCTGTAGTTACACCCGACTGGACACAAGGAAGAGATGAGGCTGGGGAGCCACTGGCTGAGGTTGCCCAGAGGGGTGGGAGAAGCCCCATTCCTGGAACCAAGTTCAGGTTGGACGCTGGGGCTCTGAGCAACCTGCACTGGTTGAGGATGTTGGGGATGTTGCTTTGAAGGTCCCTTCGACCCAAACCGGTCTGTGATTCCATAATCCTCAACAGGTAGTGCAACCAGAGTGCCAGCCAGGAGAGAAACACACACCTTCCCTACTCTTTTCTTCCTTCTCTCCTTCAGGATTGTTCATTGCCTCACCCGGACAATTTATTAGCCAAACATTCATCACAGGCACAATCAAAGTCTTAATTTCCCACCTGGAAATCCTTGCAAGCTTCGCAGCAGTGTTGATGCTCACTCTGGGGGTTGATGTTCCTGCTGCCACCCAGCTCTCATGGGGCAGCATTCTGGATGGCCCCCACTGTGCTGCCTGCTGCTTTGCTTCCTGAAGCTCTTTGGAGAAGTAATTGCTGCTGGAGATAAAAACCATGAAGATGTAAAAAGTGACAAAATCTACAGAGCTCGTTATACCCAGGAGTTTAACAACTGAGGTTCACTTGCGGCTGGAGCTGTGGGAAGCTCCTGAGGTGCAGCACAGAGGAGCTGGAGGAAGTCATCAGGCAGGGCAGCAACAGTGTCCAGCACCTCTCCATGTCAATGTTTCTTAGAGGAGGGCAGAGATGCTCTGTTCTGCAGGGTAACCCCAGGCTGGCTGCTCTGGGAGGGCTGCACATGCTCTGAGGACTGGCTGGAGAAGGAGATATCGCTTTTCCTTCAGCACTCCACAAACCCAGTGGCTCTGACAGCAAATGGGACCCAGGACATGGAGTCCAGGTAGAATGGACCAGCAGGGAGGTGCTTCACTGGATTCAAACCAGCTATTTATTGAATATTCACTGAATTTAAACCAGCTATTTATTGAATATCCGCTGGATTCAGACCAGCTATTTATCGAACGCCTGATTTCCTTTGAATTCACAAAAGACAGAGCGTAGAGCTGTGCACAATCAGCTTTTTCTCTTGCATTATTTATTATTCATTGTCTCTCCGGGGAACTGAAGATGCTAAATGTGTCAGGTGAGTGCTTTGTAGGACACAAGAAGCATTTTGTCATTGAAGATATTCTCACCCTCCTCCCCTTGAAGATGATCACATTTAGAGGAAAGATTCCAGTAACAGGAGGATCCATAAGCAAGGTTGACTCCAGGGACACAGGACACACCTCTGCAAACACAGTCCTGCAAAAATTAGTTCTGTTCCTGATTTTCTACCCCTGAAAGCAGAAAGCTGGCAAGACCTCACACTTTTAAAACACCACTAAAAGACCCCTGTTATTCTTTATTGCCCTGTTCCCTTCCCCTGCTGCTGTAACTGCTCTCAGCCCCACATCACAGCTGGGGGCACCACACGCCAAGAGCATGTTGGTCACAGGTAGGCAGTGCCACACTGCCTCCTCCCAAATGGGACTGGGTCCAAGGCAGTGCTCCTGTGCAGTCTGCTTGCTGAGACACCAGTGGCTGTCCCAGTGCTCACAGTCTGTGAACACTCCTGACACTCTACTGCATTTCTAGCTGCTGTCTACTTCAGGTGTGGGGCTGTGTCTGCTCCCAGCTCCCCCATCAATGTGTCCTTTCTGCCTCTTAAAGACTTCTCCAGCAGTGACATCTGGTCATTGTTAGACCTTTTTATCTTATGAATTGGTTCAATTCCTCTGTGCTGGAGATTTGTACTCCAGCATCTATGACAGCATATGGCAGTGATTTCCCAGCCCGCACAGGGACTGTGTTACAAACACACTGCCTCGTGCTTCCTTCCAGCTCAGGCCAGTGCCTCTCTTTGGGTGCCTGCTGTTGTGAGAAATGCTCCCACGTGCTGATGGCCACTCAGCAGGTAGGCAGCTCCAGCAGTGGGACTGCAGCCACGCTGAACCCCTGTGCAGCCACATCACCCCCTGTGGCCATGTCACCCCCTGGTACAGCCATGTAACACCCTGTGCAACCATGTCACCCCCAAAGCACAGGGGCAGGCACATGTGCACATGCTGCCAGCACACAGGCACATGTCCTCGTGCAGTCTCAGCAAACCAGCAGCAGGGTCACAACCATCCCTCTCCCTGTGAAGCAACTGCCTCACTCAACTGCTGAATGTGTTCTGCTAAAATCCCAAGGCAATGCTGGAGTCCTTGACTCTGGAGGACCTGAAGAGCTACAGTGATGTGGTACTGAAGGACTTGGCTCAGTAGTGATCTGGCAGAGCTGGGTGAATGCTTGGACTCCATGACCTTAGCTGTGTTTTGCAGCCTGAGCCACCCAATGACTCCATGGTCCACTGCACCTAGAAGGAGGCACTAGCTGAGCCATGGTGTCCCCGGACCACAGGCTGAGGAGAGGTGTCCCAAGGTATAAGGCACAGGTGGCCACTTTGCCGTTACGTGGGCTGCCTCTTCTGAGGGTGAGATTGAAAGGGCTTCAGTGAGAAGAGCAAAGCAATAACAAAAGCAATCCATTGGTGCTGTCTGCTGCTTTGGTACATGGTGCAGAAATGGAGGCACAGACTGAAGAGACAGAAAACAAAACTGGAAGAACATGCTGGTCTGCTGTTGCTTTGAAGCTTGGCTTTGTTAAAGCAGTTTTGGTGGCTCTGCCCTTTGAAGTCCAACATCATTTTGACTTCTAATGTGACTGAACTGGAGAACTTCAAGGGAGAAAAGGAACAGGACCACAATGGGATTTGTTTCACACTGTGGATGGTAAAATTCTGGTGCCATGGGACATCAGGGAAGTCTACAGCCTTTCTGTTGACCTTGGTCTATTCCTGGAAAGGAACAGAACTTCCCACTTTCCAAAAGGGTCTTTCCTTTCAACAGAAGAAGAGTGGATGTCAGGACATATTAAACCCTAGCATGGCCATGAGATAAATATAGATGTGGCGGGAGGACACCCTTTTCATTTTTCATTGCTATTCAACGTTTGTGTTTATGAGGAGCGGCAGCTTGAGGAGCAGAAGAAGGCTGCTGCAGGAGCAGGTACACTGCACATGTGCCTGTCCTGGCAATGTTCACATCGCCAACTTGGCCAAGTTCTTCTGGTCCTACTGATTTATTTTTGTTTGGCATGGTGAGATCAATCCCTCAAAAGGAATGTATCACTTCCAGACAAAACAGCTGAAAATTCTACTTAAGTCTACATAAATGAGAAATAATATCTGAATTATAACAGCGATAAAACACAGCAAAGCTCTAGAGTGCCCGTTTTTGAGATATGGAGATTAGGAGCAATGCCTTTCTAGGAAATCCTCTGCAGCCAAGAACACATTCTGAAATCACAGGCAGTCTGCAGATCTGGGGAAAGCACTACCAGTGTAATGGGGTTTAGGCTTAGCATGTAATTGTCCTGTTCTGTCTCGAGGCTGAGCTTTACATCTTTCTGCACTCGTTTTGTAAGGACCTTGATGCCTGCAGACAGAGACTATCTGGGGTCTATCTGTTATCAGTGTATCAGTTTCTCTGACTGATGTTGAAAACTCCCAATGAACCTGCAAGATCCCCACGAGCAGTGGGGAATGAGCAATGTGGAGCTGGGGTATTTCCCAGTGATGGGAATTAGAGTCTTCTAGAAGCCATGGCTGCAGGGTTGGATCAGTGCAGCCTTGACCCATGGTGTGTGTGGGCAGCTCACCCGAGAGGATGTCGTAGAAACTTCCCCCGTGGTGATAGGCAACTGCAATGCACAGGTTCTCCTGTCTCCCAGATGGAACAAGTATTTTGGTGTCACAATGTTCCCACTTTCACCTCCTTGTCCATGACAGTGCCAGTTCTTGCTGATGGGCACAGAGAACATCTCTGCTGCAGTACAGTCTGACCCTAACCATGGTACACAGACACTACTCCCTTTAGGACCTGCCACCAGGGAGCTTTTTGCTGCAGGCATTGGGATTCCTGTCGAATTTTCTTTACAAGTAGGAAGACTTTGAATAGCCATTAGCATTAAAGGACCTCTACTTCATGGAAATTAGTACTAATGATTTTGGGGGGAAATATCATGCAATCTGCGTAATCTCTTCTTAATCAACAACTAAATCCAGCACTTTTTAGTGATGACACAGAGTAAGTTTCTTCTTCAGCAGATTGCTCATGCCAGGCTTAGCGACCTTGTTCCCTCACCAGAATGTGGTTGCCCTACCAGAGGCTGTGTGCACAAAGGTCAGAAAGGCAGAAGTATTTGTGATGGTTAAAATAAAGGGGAAATACACTGGCTCAGTGCTAAGCAGGGGTGAAAGTTATCAAGAGCAGCAGAGTGAAGGAGCACGGCTGTTCAGCAATAACCGACTTGAATTTTCTGTCCCCAGCCTCACTGACACAAGTGGCAGTTCATCATACTGAAATAACAACCACAACCCCTGCAGCACATCCTAGCGGTGTTGTCCTCAGGGCTCCCCTGGGTGTGTGTGCCCAGCCCTGGTGTGCACAGAGGTCTTGCAGGCACAAGGGACTGCTGGCACAGAGCAGGAGACACACTGCTTCCACAGTAAGGAGCTTGTGGCCAGGACCAAGTCAGGAACTGATTTTCTCCAATCCAGAAGCAAAGTGAGACAGAAACACAGATCTAGAAAACAGTCCCAGTAGCACCAGTCCATTGCTCCATGTAGCCCACATCCTGGGCTGTGGCCTGTGCCAGATCCTGCTGAGGCAGTGGCATGTAACCATGGCAATAGGCAAATACGGAATAATCCCAGCCTAGCAAACCTTTAGCTCTTGCCTCAGAGATGTCTTATTTAGAGAGATCTAAGGTGTGTGTAAAAAGAGCTTAAAAGCTTCTGGTCACTGGATGCTGTACTGGGCCTGCCATTAACTGGTTTTCCTGTGGACTGACTGGTTTTCTTGTTACTCTGTTGTCTTTGCAGTCCTTTCTGGCCATCTCTAATTTTCCCTCAATCAGCAGCTTTGCTGCTTCCACAAGGTTTGCTGCTCATTTCTCTCCCCACTCCCTATAGTCCTCTGTGCTGCATCTAAAACTTTATGATACCATAGCTCTCTGCATTCCCCAGAAGGTTTTGAGACATTAGCTCCCATTTGCTGCCTCTCAGCTCTGTGGAACACTTGATGCTTTTCAGCGGCAACCTCAGGATTTTTGTTAGTAGTTTAAGTAGCTTTTACTACAACTCCTAGACCTCTGGATCTGAAATGAATCAAATTTTGGACCGAGGTAGCTGGAACAATCAATGCATTTCATTTACAAAGGTATTTTTATAGTGATTTCTGTAGCATAAACTTTGAAGTAACCCTGGGGCCAGGGAGCTCACAGGAGAGTGGGAAACAGCGCTGCCACACTGCTCTGCATTCACCGCTTTTCTTTAAGGCTTCTTATGGGAAAACATTCAAACTAGGTTCTGTTCCATCTTCTCCCTGCTGTGTGAAGTTGGGATTTGTAAAAAGGCCATAATGTCGTTATCAATGACTTCATAACACATGTGAAGGAAAGGGAAGGGAAAAGGTACCGCCATTACACACAAACACCCCTGTGTTTGCTTCACTTACCCAGTCCTGAGGGGAGAAGCACGAACAAGGGTCAAATCAGCAGGCAGGGGCTTCCCACGCAACCAGCCTCCCCCACTCACCGCCAGGAGGTGAATTTGGACCCTGAACGTCAGGCTGGAGCTGGCAATCCCGGTCTGGAGGAGGGGAGATTCTGTTCGCGCAGCCCACGCCTGGTGAGCCAGGGATGGCTGTGCCGTCTCTTCGTACGAAGGCACCGACCCAGGCACAGCTAACCCTGTGTGATCGATTTCAGCACAGAACTCGTTCCTACCTGGCATGGCTGTGGCGGCCGTTTGCCTGAGGTGGGGTCTGGTGTGCACTCGCCAGCCGGGGGGCAGCTGCCGTAGGGTACTGGTGCAGCTCTGCCGCTTTCACACAAACAACAGTCTGGGGAGGGTTAGAGAGGCTCTAGGGATGGTGAACATGATAAACTGGCTTTGTGGCATCGATTTGGGCAAAGGAACCATAGAATCACAGACTGGCTTGGTTAGGAAGAGACTTTTAAAGCTCAGCTAGTCCAACCCTCCTTTCGTTTCCTTCGTTTTACTTGTTTCTGGGTCTTGAAAACCCAAATTGCTGATATTTCAGTAACACAGTCTCGGCTCCAGCCGTAAGTGCTCTTGCTAACCTAAGTGACTCAGGATTAAATTGTCTTGACACTGAAACTAGCTTGATGCAGAGGTTCCAGTCCCAGCTATTGTCTTGCCAGAGTACTCTAATGATCTACCTAAGTGCTCTCCTAAGTGCTGCCTTGGCACTGGTCAGTGCCTGACAACACAATAGGCAGCCCCTGGGGCAATGCGATCCAGCTTTGATAATTCTCTTCCAGGCATCCTTTCCACTTCTGAACCAGAACCGCCTCACCACTTTTCTTCCCCAGCAGTCCTCAGTCAACATCAGACTGATGCTGTGACACACAGCCAGATGCAGCAGATCCCACCCAGAGCATGTCCATGGATTTAGGAACGTGATTTCTGCTTCCGGTGCGCTCAGAATACCCGGGGCTCAGAAACAGTCTTCTTCTAACTCTTTTGTGAGCAAAACATCCAAAGGCATCTCTTGGCTCATCCAGCTCTCCGTCCACTTCGTTTCTGAAGCATCACAGAAGAAAAAATGAAATCTTGATTTTGTAAGCAGCTTGTAAAAAAAATTCCTCTCCTTCTGTACTTCACCCTTCTTGTGTCTCTGCTCTTCCCCGTGCTTTTATCTGAGGATCTATTGCTGCATCCCCATTAGACACTAATACTGTTTGTTTCTTGGAGCAGCGTTAAGCAGCTGCCTAAGCAGCATCCAAGTGCAACACAGCTGGCACCAGACCAGCAGATGGATCAAGACTCTTAAATGGTCACGAGATATCAAATGTGTTTGAAAAATTAAACCTTTTGTCTTGATTGTATTTCAGTAGCGTGGAAATTAAAAGGGCATTTGTGCAGCGAGCTGGCTTCAGCATGGTGCCCAGGGGCGGGCGCTGAACACAGCTGTGAAAAGGGAAAACATGAAAAAAAAGGGTGAGGAGAGGAAGGGGAAAGGGAAGGCAGAGCAAGGGGAATCAGTTGTGTAGAAGCAGGGCTCTGGAAACAGGGTTTACAGGTTGTATGAGGCTGGAGGCCCCAACAGAGGTTTAGGACATGTGATAAAAAGTGAATTTCCCATGTTTCCCCAGGTCTTCTTTACAGAAACCCCTCTCCAAACAAATATTGGTAAGAACTGCAGAGACTGGACATCGAAACAAGTTTTAGGGGAAATAAATTACAGGAAAAGTTCACCTCTTGAAAATCCTTTTCTTTTCTTATGACACTCCTCTGCTTTGCAGATAGTGAACTAGAGAAACCCTGAATGTGCACAAGATGATACTGCTGGGCCCTCCAGACACTTTTCTCTAGCCCAGGAGTTCGCTGCCAAACTCCACAAAGTAAAGGTTCTTCCACAGCCCAACCCATTCACCAAGCTGCATAAGGGAAGAAGGGACGGGGTGATGCAGAACAGGGAAGAACATGAATTGAACAATGCGAGGGGCTGCAGCACAGTCTGGCAGTTGAGATATCACTTATTGCAAGTCAATTTTTATCGAATTCAAATAACTCTTCACTGGAGAGACACATGGCTCCAGGATATAAAACAATCCTTTACCCAGCCCCCAGAGGAACCGTGCAGAGACGTGAATAAGAAACAAACCTGAAACAACCATCCGGCAGAGGTTTGGCTGTGCCTCTGCACTGAGGTATTTGTGTTAGGAGGACTTGGAACAGGTACGTGCTGGTAGGAAAAGTAGAGAGCATGAGGAGTTGTTTGTGTGTAGCTGAGAAGACTAGAATAAGGGCACTTAGTTCTGTTTTGTACCGAGTGTTGCAACAACTGACTTTGAAAAACATTGATGGGCGTCCTCTGAAATCTCAAAAGCTCTCCACAGTCCGTTTGCAAATCTGAAGAAATACACTGCAGAAAGGCACTTTGTCTTTTCTCCTGGTTTCTATCAAACACTCCGACATGAAACGATACAAAAATCCCTAAAAGGAAACTCAGACCAAGCTGGAGAATGTAAGTCTTCCAGACAAACGCTTTGTGAAGTGCTGTTTTCAACACGATTAAACTGAAAACCACTAAGGAATGTGAAAGAGCTGCTTTTGTGTGACCTTGTGGAAACAAGTCACCATCCCTCCGGCCCTTTGTGCCCCAGGGGGAGATTCAGGCTGGGCAGGAGGGAGAGGGTTCTCATTGAAAGGCAGCAAAGCACCCGACCTTCCAGTGCAGTAAAAGCCTCAAGGGACACACTGGATGCTGCATCCAGTCAAATGAGCTCCTCAATTTTCTTCCAAAACTTTCCCCTAGGTCCAGGTCAGACCTCTTCTTTTCAAACCAGCACTGGGATTTATGTTGGGGAACATAGCTAGGAGCTGATAAATAATTGGTGAATTTTTGCTGGATTGGGTGAATGATTCTGGCAAAAATAAAAGTAAGATCTTGGAGAGCAGAAAGCGGTGGGTAAGGAGAGCCTGCAGAGAGGGAAGCAGTGCGGTGCTTCTGTGAGATGTTTCTGAGAGGATAAAAAGCCTCTAGTTTTTTCTTCAGCCTTTTCTCTGTCAGGGATGTGGTGCAG
Organism: Phoeniculus purpureus; assembly: GCA_028565055.1. Lineage (NCBI taxonomy): Eukaryota > Metazoa > Chordata > Aves > Bucerotiformes > Phoeniculidae > Phoeniculus > Phoeniculus purpureus. The sequence goes on from JAOXOE010000441.1 coordinate 45,621,733, forward strand.
CCTCCCAAAGGATTTAAAGAATTAAGATGGGTTTGCTCAGACGTTTTACTTGAATCGTGTGTCACGTTTTGATCTGACTGATGTAGAGTCTGTGGACTGATGCATACTAATTTATAAATTATGGGCTTTTTAATTAGCAGAAAAAATAATTAACGTGCTTCTGACAAAAATCTCTCTCCTTTCCTCTCTGTTACTTTTGCCTGTAGATCCCCAAGTCTCAATCACACTGACAAGTATTGTGCATTGAGCTAGCCCCTGGGGGAGGTGCTGGGAGGTTGTGCGCAGGGATGTTGTTGGAACCCACCTGCCGTTTCCATTGTAGTCTGACCCAGGGCAGAAATCAGTGTGTGCTCTCACACATTGCACTGCAGACCTGCCCCAGCCATCGTGAAGAGGTCCGACACAGAGACCTGCTGCAGCAGATCACATTCACCAAATGAAAATTAAAGATTTTCATAAGGGTAATTAAAATGATAACTAGATTTTATCAGACAAATACACCAATTAGATTGCAATCATTTCCCTAGGAGAACCATGTTACATTACTAAGCAATTAAAAGCCAATGAATCACACTGCTCAATCCAGACAGGTAACAGTCCTGCAAAGAAGGGTTTAACTTTTTTTCCTTGGTTTCCAGTTGCACTGTGCAGTAAATAACGTCCTAAGTGACCACAACAACTGGAAACAACACGCCTTGCCCGGGCAAGATGCAGCAGAAGGTGTAGAGCTCCTCATCATGCAAGCACAAGGTTCCCCCACAGAGCTTCAGGACCTTGGTGAGTGCCCTCATAGCTGAACCGTGATGTGTCAGGTGTCATCTATGTGGGAACATGGAGAGCCTTGTTTGCAGCAGTATCCCCAGACAGGGTGGGTATGGCTGGTCCTGTGCCTAACTGTGGAGAATTGGGCCGGTTTTCCTCAATTATTTGATGTATTTTGAGCCCTCAAAAATCCCTTTACACATCACCGGATCTAGGCAAGATCATTCTCCAGGGCACAGCAGGTGAATGCCTGAGAAACCCTCAGTAAGGACCTCCTCAGCAGTTTTGCCAGGACTGTGATTTAGCTCAGCTTTGGAGTACAGCAGTATAAGCAAAAGTGCTTTTCTGAGTAGCTGTAGGCAAAGCACTTCAGAGCAAACCAGGGACAATATTTCAACAGGACCCAAATCATCAGAAGGATCCTCCCTCTCACGTCTGCCTTAACATAGGTCTTTCTATCTAGAAACTCATACCAAGGACCACCCTGCCCTGTGTGATCCTCCAGAATGGCTCGGTTTTCTCCAAAGCTAATTTTATTTGCACACCTTCGGTGTTTTGAGAGGAGTCACATGTTCCTGCTACACTGCCACATACCCACAGAGTTCCGCAGGGCCCATCACAGCCCTGCACATGTCAGCAGCACGGCTGGAGGTCTGCGCTCCCCTCACACAGGCACGAGTGTCAGCTCACGTGAAGGTGCACACAGTCCAACACAGCTCCCCAATGACCTGCTCAACACCTTCTCCTCCGCTACACATCTGCAAACGCTGACAATCTCAGACACAGAAAACCCAAGAAGACCCGCTCTACAGCTCCCACTCAGCCCAGTGTGTGGCATCTGCTGCTGAGGCATCCCCAGAGCTCACACTGTGGCTGAGGTGAGCCCATCTGAGCTGGCACTTGAAGTTACATGTCCTGCAGATGGGTGGAGGTGGCTGTTGGATATCTGATGAGAAGTTAACTCAGCACATGGCACACAGGTCTCAGAGCATCTGCATATGTCAGGCTGACAGTGCCCGCCTGTCCTGCATGATCACATGATCCTGTGGTTGACCCTGGGCCATAGACATAAGCCACAGAAAAGCCTGAGCATACACTTCTGTGATCAATGCCTCTAACTATCTGCTTTCATTTTGTTTCCTTTTTTTTTTTTGCAGTTTTGCTCTCTTGTGTTCTGCCTTCCTGAGGTTATGGGGCCATGAATTACGTATCAGCTTTGGAACACTGCCCAGATTAAAAATGAACCCACGTTCAATTTGCTTGCAGTCGCTCAGCAGTTCCGTGCATTCCAGCTGCACGAGGACAGCACAGCGAGTGCTCTCCCAGATCTCCTCCAGGCACTGCTTGGCGCGTTACCCAGCACCTCAGATCTGCAGCAAATTCAGTACCAATAGGGAGCAAAGCAAGTGCTGGTGAGAGGCAGCCCTGGCATTGCTCGTGTCTGCATGTCCTCAATCTCACAGGGAACAATAGTACAGTGACAACAAATTTTGGAGTCCTGTTTAGGACAGTGACATAAATAAGGGGCTGCTGGTGCCACTTTCTGCTCACAGATAATCCCTGTCTGACAGCACATGCCTTCCCGCTGCTGTTCAAAGGCAGGAGGTGCCGTTTGTAACCTGCTCGTTATTTCTAATGTCCCCAGCAGCCAGCGGTTCTGCAGCCCAGCTCAGCTGCTGTGTGACACTTCGGTGATGGTCCGGTTCTGTCGCTCCTGGGCCGCTCTCCCGAGGCAGTGCAGCTTAAGCACGAGGCGATAGGTATTCATTAAGGTTCAGATAGCATCCTGGGACCCATAGTAACAGCAATTCACACGTTCATGTGGAACCGGCTGGAAAAACCCCACTAGTCATTGGCAGAAAATGGCATCTTGATACGAATACCATGGTTAGCTCTACTGTCAGAGAGACAAGGGCTGGGACCCGGACTGTTCAATGGTCCTAAGCTCTGTGTATGATTTCTGTCTCCATCCACGGAGGGTGGTGATCTGTAAGGATCCTCAGATCCTCAGATAGTTCCTCAGAAGATCTTGTCTGATATCTGGCCAGGAAAGCTGGTCTTTGGAAAATCTCCCCAGCTGAGAATGCTCTCCAATAAAAGTCTGATAAGAAAAATGAAAGCAAAATAGAAGCTCCAAAGCAAAAAGGCACGGGAAGAAAAGCAAATCCTTGCATAAGCAGCATCAATGCAAGCAGCTCAGAACTATCCAAAAGCCTGCAGGAGCCCACCACTGCACCTTGGGGGGTCCTCCTGGCCAGCAGTAACCAACGGGCCCTTCAGACACCATAGAATCATAGAATCATTAGGGATTGGAAGGGACCTCAAAAGATCATCTAGTCCAATACCCCTGCCACAGCAGGA
>JAOXOE010000441.1:45640562-45687062 GCA_028565055.1 Phoeniculus purpureus
CAGGAACATGGCCAGGCGGGTTTTAAACATCTCCAGAGAAGGAGACTCCACAACCCCCCTGGGCAGCCCCTTCCAGTTCTTTGTCACCCTCAATGGGAAGAAACTCCTCCTCAAACTGATGTGGAAACTCCTCTGTTGCAGCTCCTCGTCCTATCACTAGATCACACTGAGAAGAGACAGGCTCCATCTTCCTGACACCATGCAGTGGGCAGTAAAAGCAATACCTCATAAAACATTTTGGATCAAGAAGTTACCTTCTAATGGCAAATCACAGCTTTGTGGCATTTGTCACAACTGCATTTTCAAGGTTTGATTATTTTTGTGATCACCTGCTGGAACGAAGGCAGATGTGAAATGTGTGGGTTATTTGGGATATAACGTTCTTTGTATTTCTGACAACCCCCATAGCCAGCCAGAGCTAAATCCTTTACCGGGCTGATTTGCTCTATCAGGTTTGAGCCAATTCTGTATCGTTCCCCTGGACCCATACGTACCAGCTACAAAAATGGCATGAGACTCAGGATTTCTAGAAATTCCCTTGTCCAAGAAATGATAACTTGGTTCTGTCTATTGATACAGGGGGAAAGAACCCCTTCCCTGCTTGCACCTTACCTGCCAAGGAAAAGCATCTATCATTTCTTTCAGTTTTTCACATCCATTTCCAAGCAAAGGTGATTCAGCTCTTTATTGCCTCTTTTATTTCAAGGAACAGTCTCTGCAGACTTGCTCCTGGGTTTTCCTTTTACCCCCATTGATTTTCCATTATTTGGCTTGAACCGTTTCTTGTTATCTGAGGTCAGCGGTGAGTTTTGCTTAAAAATTTATATGACTGTGTAGATTTGTTTCTTTCCTGTTTATGTCCAGCTTGTCTGCATCATTGGAAGTGTTTCCTACTTGCTCTGCCTTTTCCCCTCCATATCTCTATTACTTCTGCTGTGTTTGATTTTTCTTCTTTGCTTTCTTTATCTTTCCATACCTGACATTTGTCTCCTATCTTTCCTTTCTTTTACTCACTTGTTTTCCCCCCAGCAAGCCCATTCCTGCCCTTACAGACCTCTTACACCATGCAAAGAGCCTGGTCCCAGTGCAGATGCTGCAGGGAACTGGGCAGAGAGGGGAGGCAGTGGGAGTCTGTGCTGTAAATAAATCAGGGCTAAATCCTGGCCGCATTCACCTCACAAAGGAGCAGAATTGCTTTGGGGTTATTTTGTTATAACTAAGGCTGTGTTTGTTTTTAAAATTTCAGTTTACCATCTCTGTATCTACTTCACATCTTTAGGCTCACGATTGCTTGGAAGGCTTAATAGCCTGTATGAATCACCTTGTTTTCATGAGGTCCCAGAAAAGCATTTCTAGCAATTAAACTTGGATTGAACCTGACTCCTTTCTCTTGCCTGTGGCAAGCTAAACCACAGATGCCAAACAAATTTGCATTAATGAGTCAGTTTCTTGCAAGGAAGAAAACTCAACCTCCTTTGGCTGTTGCTGCGCACATGTATGTTTTGAGACAGCAACAGCTTACGTTGCCTAATTGTGCCAAAATAATGCAGGGGGAGGGGCACATGGCAATTAACTGTAATTAATTGCAGTTATCTCTCAGCAGCGGGAGGGCTGGTGGTACAGATATGCTGGTGAGCTGCCTCTGGTCACAGCTTGGCAGGGCCCAGAGGCTGCCGGCACCGCAGCAGCCATGGCTAGTGCTGGGCAGGATCCGGCCGCCTCTGAGACATCAAACATGCATTCGTAGGTGTTCGCAGAGTGCAGCGTAACGCGGTGCTGCCTACGAACCCAACAATCCATTAGCAGGCTAATTAGCTGCTCTGTGTATTCCAAATGAAAAAAATATACACTGTTACAAACATGCTCATTTGGTTTCACAATGAGGAAGCGTTTCTGAAGTGCAATTACATTTTAATGAGCCAAGGATATAAATACATAAAGTGAAAATTCCGAGTAACAGGGTTTCACCTGTTCCTGCAGCGAGAGCAGCTTGCACAGCACGTGAGCGCTGCGCGTAGGATCTCACCAGCGATTCCCATCGTCAGGGCCACAGTGCTGCAGGCGCAATCAGATGCAAGAAAAACAGCTATAGAGGAGGCTGCTGAATGCCTCGATGTGATCTGTCGTGTTGTCAGTCTTCCCAGCCAGCACTTTACCTTCAGTGTGGTTGAGATGTCAAGATGCTGATGACAAAGTGCTGCAGAGATATTCACCTGTGGGTGGTCTCAGGGCTTGCCTGACCAAGGGGCCTAAAAGCTCTGCCAAGATCTTTTCATTATTAATTTAGGGAACAGTGATTAAAAACATTGGAGAGAGAGCGAGAAATTGAGACTTTTAAGGAAAAAGAAGACATGTGACATGGCTGACACTAATGGGCACATTTGGCACCCAGTCCTAAAGAAAACTCAGCAGCAGTTTCGCTGTCAAATGGGCGATTGAGGCATGAAATATCAAAGACACTTCTTTACTGACCTTATCAAGCTGTGCATTTTTACCTGGGCGATCTAAGGTCAAGAACAATCAGTTGAGAACCGGGAATATATTTATCAGTTTCTGCCAGAGATGTCGGGTGTAAATGAGAATATCTTGCTTCTGCAGCTCTAAGCTTGGACAGGGCAATGGGCAAGATTATGAGACCTTTGACTTCTCAGAAAGAGAAGGGGTGCTGGAGGGCTAGCTTTGAACACAGTCAGTATGTGGATCCTTCTGAGAAGAACCAGGTTCCCTTGAGGACTCAAGCACAGAACCCAATGAGGTCCAGGCTGGAGCTAGAAGATGACTCCATGACTGCAGACCTAGTTGTTTGCAGTGAGAGATGCAAATTCCAGAGTTCCATCACACAAAAATAGCCAAGTTTGTTCCAATCTCAGCACTGGGCATCTTCTAGCAGAAGACTTCAATTGTGATAATGTTGGGTAACTCTGCTCATTCTGAGATCCTCCAGGTGCTGGTTGGACACCATCAAGAGCAGTTTAAGTCCTGGAGCACATCTTCTGCCTAGGTACACAGAAAGCTTTGACCCAAGCAATTTCTTTGCCATAGGTGTGTGTTAGCAACAGCTAATGAGGTAGGATCAGCTAAAACAAAGAACGCGATGTGCTTGGTCACAGTTATTTGAGTCTGAAGAGAAAAATCAATGCTGAGCTGAAATATCAGCTGTCAGGCTCTACAAGCTTGGAGGCTGCAGAGGGCTGGACAGAAAACAGATGGATGGGGTAGTGTCAGTGTACTTCCAGAGGCTCCTCCAGCATCTCTCTCAGCAATAGTTTGTTGCACAGAGTAGAAAAATTGGGAAATCCATTGATTTTTGCTTTTTCTTACATGCCTCCTTAAAACAACACAGTGTAGGAGTACTACTGCCACATTCATCAAATAGGTTCATGTCAAACAAATTAATGGAAGTCCTCAGACTATTTCTCCTCAACACATCAAGTGGTCCTCTAAATACTAATGGAAGAGAACCTTTACTTCGTGTGAAACTGCTCTGCCCCCTGCACATGCTTATTTCTCTGAATAAGATTAAAAAGAGAAAAGAATAAATGGGGCAGGTACATTTCCAGTCTTACAAGTCTCAGTAGATGGACAACAGGGGATGGTCTGACTTGGATCAGTTGTAGCTTTGCCTGAACTCTGTGCCAGATTGTCCATCCCGCTGCACCATGACTGCCTACTGGGCTGTAACCACACCTCTGGTAGGTGAGAGAACAGGCTTCTTCTGTCCCTCTTGTGTGCTCTCATGGCTTAGGTGGCTCCTTCTAAAGCCTTCTTTCTGGTGACCTCCCTGATGAACTGTGCAGCTCATAGCCAGGTACTGACATATCCATGCCACATCCATGCACATCCATGCCACACCCATGCCATATCCATGCCACATCCATGCCATCAATTTACCAGCCCTTGCTGCTGACAAGAATCATGTGCTGCCCACTAGAGCCTTTGCAGCCTGTGGAGTGGCCTTCTTCATGGTGATGAAGAACAACATCAAGAAGAAGCAGAAAAATCAAGTTACCCAAAGTTTCATCGCATATGCAGAGCAACAGAAGTGAGATAAAAGAGATAAACTGATCTCACCATCTCTCTCTCCTTTTCTTCCCCCCGTAGGCTCTGCTGCCTGCTCCACAGGCGGCAGGGCTGTACTGAGAGAGGGTCAGAGGCCAAGGAGAGGGGTTGTATGTGCTGGAAGGTGAAGCAAGGCAGAAAGATAAAGCAAAGAAAAGCTGCTTCAGAGAAGAGTGCAATGCACTGAAAGGTCAGCTGTGGACTTTTCGCCACGCTGCTGGTTTCACTCAAGATGTTTTTGCTAGCGGCTGTCTTAATTCTGATAGATGAGAATGCTGGGATTCAGAAATCTCTATCAGTAACTATAGAAACTCGGGTTTGCCCTAAAATCACGCTGGTTTCTTGGCCTGAACAATTTAATGTATCAGCAAGTTCCTCCAGCAAAGCGCAGACTGTGCAAAATGTAATTTGAATTTCATGGATTGGTTTTTGGCCTCTGACCCAGCCCTTCAAGCCACACATGTTTTAATAGGTTCTAGCACATTCCCCTTCTCCTTGTCCCCTGGTCTAAGCCCACGTGGCTACTCCGCCTCTGCTCACAGCAAAAATGTTTTGCTGTTGCTTCTTGGTTTTGTTTTTGCAGCTGTTTTGGGGGCTGTATGTTATGGACATGATTGATCTTCAGGGTTCACCAGATTCCCGCGTGTCCTTGAGGACCTGTGGACACATGCAAGCAGCACAGCTTCACACACAGGTTTCTTCCAGCCACCCTTGTGTTTTAATTCTTCCTTCAATAACATTCTGTCAGCTTGGAAGCTGCTGAAAACAGACTGACTTCTTTTCCAAAGGCAGCACAAGACTTCTGTGTTTGTACAATCCCAGCTGATTCCAGGAAAAGCCTTAGAAACCTGCCACAAAGCATGGGGAGCCTGCCTCAGGTCCCTCACAGTAGGGGGGAAGGGCTGGAACCCCCACCCCACCAGACCCCTGGTGCTGCGGAGCTTCTTTCATCCAGTTTCCCTTACAAGTGGACTCTGAGCTCACAGCAGTGGACTGGGCTGCATGTCCTGGTCACCTCACCTCTGCCTCACTCTCCATCTTTCCTTTCCTATACTCTATTGTTGGTCTGATGGTAGATCCTTTCACGGTTTGTTTTTATCTTTTTTCAGGAGGAAGCTGTTGAGACCCTTCCTCCCTGGGCAGGGTTCACCTTGGTGTTGCCACATTCTGGGCCGGCTGCTGTGGAGCTTGGTGGGGACCAGCGGCCAAAGGAGCACTCGGGCTTGCTTGCCTTCTCAAAGTCAGCCATTCCACTTCCATGACCTGGTGGGGTGGACAGCAGGAACCCCAGTAACACTGGTCCTGCTGGGGGCCACAGCAGCCAACCAAAGTTTGGGTAGGACTGCTTCCCCAGGCAATGAGATTTCTTGGCCCTTGGCATCACTGCTGGCCCTGCTGAGGAACAGACTCTGATCAGCATTTTCATTTTCTCCGTTGTGCTGCTCGATAACTTTCCTGATCCTGCCTATATTTAACTTTTCCCTTTGGACTCAAATGTTGTTACAAAAAATTTCTGTCAGCTGGAAGAAAGGAGTGCTGCCTGGCTTGGGGCCTGAGCTCCACAGCAGAAAGTCTGCAATTACAATACAAGGAAAAAACAGCAAAAAAAAACCCACCCCAAACCCCAAAACACCAGGAACTAAAACAGAGCAAAACCCTTGTTCCAATTTCTCTGAGATTTTCCTTGCAGTTGTTTTTCTCACAAGGCTAAGCAATATAACAGGGAAAGAAACCTCAGAATAGAGAGCAATAAAAAACAAAACACAAAAAATGAAAATCCCGAAGCCTATTTTGCCTGCCAGAGCATCCACCGTTACAGCAGCATTGCAGAGAGGCAGCGGTGCCCACAGGGCTCTGGAGGAGACTGAGTCTCTCCTGCAGCCTGCGCTGTTCTCCTGGTCTGTCTTACCATAGGGTTTTGGTGTGGGTGTCATCAGTCATCCTGCGAAGTGCAGCACAAGGCAGGCTCTGCTGGCCATTACCACTGAGACATAACTGCTGTCGCTGGACAAGCCTTGGGATAACGCTGAAGCTGAGGGACCTGCAGGAAATGTGTCTTCACACACAGAAATGGGTAAGTGGAAAACAGGCCACGATTTCCACGTGACTCGAGACATAGATGTATGGCACCAAAGGGAACAGTGGAGGAGGGACCTTGCACGTAAACTCATCCACATCCTCAATTCAGGGCATGACCTGCTGTACCCAGAGTGCTCCCATGGACTGGCTTCTGCTTCTGCTGGACATCTCTAGAGAAAGTTCAGGCGCAAAGTCTGCAACACTGCAGGGCTGACTGTTAATCACTGAAGGTTCTGAGCTACCAAGTCCTGACATCCTCCCTCCTGCTCCCCTCAAGCATCGCACCACACCAGAACCTGAGAGGTTTCCACAACTTTCCTGAGAGGTGCTGCCACCAGACTGATCTTGTGAGACCTGCTTGACAGCCTCACCCATGCACCTCGGCACTCTTACCCACCAGTGATGCATTCCCCTGATTTCCATAGCAAAACCAAACCCACTTACTGGTCAGGGGACTAGAGTAGACAGACATTGGGGAAAGCAGGACCTAATTCCTCCATTGCAGGCACCAAGTGGCTGCTCTGGCACTATGGTGGCTGTATGCCTGGGGTTTTGATTCCGTTTTGAGTTTCTCATCTGCCTCTCTGGTTTTTTAGAGCAAATCTTTACACAGAGTCATGAAAGCCTCTGTCAACCTTCAGACTCTACGTGCAGGCTTTTAGCTTCTGTCTCTGCTCTTTTAAAACCTGAGCTGATTGTTCACGGTTTGTAAACGAAGACATAGATCCCATGAAATGTTAACGCATAGGAAGAGGGGAGGCTGCTCTATCGGAGTGGAGTCAGGACACATGTGCCCTCCCTTTGAGGGCTGCAAGCAAGAGGCTCAGCAGAGATCACTTTGCTTGATCCACTCTGGCTGTGAAACAGGCAACTCAGATTTTAAGAAAATAAATGAAAGGCGAAACTAAATAGAGTCAAATGAGTTGATTCCTGGGTGTCCTGAGCAGGCAGGCACAGCAGCTCACCAGTAACATATTAATCCCAGCTTGAAAGAGTAAGGAGCTGAAGCCTGGTCCAGCAGCCTAGCACAAAGTCATGGCCAGAGGAACTCATGACATTTTTACTTCCTGCATAACCGAGTCAATGGCAATGAGGCCAGCATGTGCAGAAGAGAAAGGGAAGGATTTTAATGATGGGCTTTTATTCAGCCAGGCATCGCACTAGCAGGAGCAGGAATTCTGCAGCAGAATGAGAGTTTTAATTATAGAATTGATGTAAATAATTAAGACACAAGTGCATTTAGGTACCATTACACCGAGGATCTAGAGCAAAGCAGCAGTGGAAGAAGTGGTAAGACAAACACAAATTATTCCTTACCCAGCTCAGTTCAGTGATCAGAACACAGCTGGGCAGATTTGGAAACCCCAAACTGTGTTGGGTTCTCTCATGTACAAGGATGTCACAGCTTTTGCGCTGACCGTGTCCCTGGCACTGATCAAGATCAGCAGCAGCACAACCAGACAATTCTCAGCAGCATTGTCCAGCTCTGCTTGGGTGAATGGAATCTGTCACAGTGCTGATAGGTCCTGCCTGGTTGCCCACCATCCACCACCTGCCTCAGGCTGCCCATGGCCCCAAAGATTCTATCACAGTGCTGGGCTGTGCTATTGGACCTCAGTGTTGGTGCCACCAGCCATGGCACAAGAGGATGGAGCAGGTCCCTTTGACCTCAGAACCTTTGCACTTGCAAGGGACCTGCAGATGCAACCACCAGATCACCCAAGAGAGGAAACTATTGCTCAACCCCAGCCTCTCAGAACCACTTAGCCCCTTTTCCCATGTTCCTTCAGCATGAGTAATGTAAAGTCTCCAACCACTGAGCCCTTCAGTCCTCTCATGGCCTTTGGCAGGAGCAAGGTTTGTGCCCATGGCTGGCAGGGCCACCCAGCAGCGTGCAGCCTTCCACCAGCTGCTGGGAAACTCCTCAGGTTTGGTTTTGGGGGCAGTTGGTTTCCTTTATATCTGCACAGCTTCTCTGCTTAAAGCTAAGTTGGGATCTGCACTAAACCAGTATTTGAGTTCTGTTATTAATTATAAGTACTAACTCAAATCACGCTCATTAGCTGAATGAGCAATAATGCACGCTAAGCCTCTATCTGTTGATAATATTCTCCAATGGATTGAGTATGTGTCATTTGACACTGATAAACTAGGCAATATTATGAGCTGAATGTCTTAAATGCTACACAGATGGGGAATATATTAATTTAAGAAAACGTTATTAAGTGTTTAAGGAGTGTAATTATGAGCAGCCTTCTCGTTTGACACCTGTGTGCAGTCTTTCCTTGAGAGATAAAGGCTGAGGAATGAGAACTGGAAACCAGCCTTCAAACCTCTCCATTTTATTCTCTTTTTAGCTTCCTGACAAGTTAATTATTTCCAAGACACAACCAGTATTGTAAAGAAATGTTGACTGAACACAGCACTGCTGGGCTCCCCAGAGAAATCCTCACATTAACCCTGCATTCATGAGGCAGTGCAAGACTCTGTCCCAGAAAATTGACAACTTTGCAGCATGTGAGATGGTCGAGCTGCCCACAAGCTGGCAAAGCCTGTTGCAACACAGAGGGCTACCAGCCCAGGGACTGTGTTAGGCAGCCGGGGGGACCCTGCCAGCCCCAGCTGCAACTATGCAGAATTCTCAGGAATATTCTGGAGGAGGGAAATGAACGTCATTGCATTAGAGACATTTCAAAGATAGATGCCCAGTTCCATGAACAGGATTCACACTTGGTGGAGTGTGACAGGTGTTCCCTTGGGGTGTAATCATAAGGAAAAATAAGTGTGGAAGACAACTGGGATGGATCTGTCTTAGTGACTGGAGATGGAGACTAGATGATCAGTTTTAGGCAACTGCTTCAGCATCCAAAGCTTCTCCCACACGCCTCCTGAAGGAAACAGCTACTGTACACTGTCCCTGCTCGTCCTGGATCCCATGCAGCGTCCTGGAACTGGAAGACCCCACCACAGATGTTCAGTGGACCTCAGTAAGAATTAATGAAGTAGGATGCCTGCAGCACTGCCCCATCCTCTGCGTCCCAAGACATTTTGTCATTGTTGAGCACGCCATGGCTGTCTGGCATGAGAGGTACTGAACACAGGCCGCATGTGAGAGCAGATCCTGAGGAGCTGCTGCATGGCTGCATGCGGAAACTGCCTGGAGCTGCTGTTACTCAGCACTGGGAACATGCAGCACAGCATTAGAAAACTGGGGGTGGAATGGAGGAGCATGGAAATACAACCTACTTTTCATGGAGGCTGCTTCTGCAGAAACGCTGAGCTTACACTGCTGGTCTGTCAAAGTCTGCTGATTTAAGATAAAGTTGGATGGACTACTGCTCATCAGGTAGCCCTGTTGGGCTCCTAAGTAGTTTGAGAGAAGATTCATTTTAGCAGCGTTTTCTTGAAATGTGGTAACTGGCAGCCAAGGCACCTTCACCTGCTGCATAGATCACTGGAGAATCTTTACCTAGAATAACGTGTGAACTTGCACAGGGTGAAATTTCAGATGGAAACTGCTGCCAGCCAGGCACGAGCTGGCAGGGAGAATGACCAGCACATTTTACATGGGGCAACAAAAAGCTTGTGACTCTATGAGCACAGCAAAAAGTGGTTGAACCAAGGATATTCTTGACATCTATGAGCACATCAGGAATAACCATGAGGAGAAGGACAAATCTATTGAAACGAAAAGGACACTTCTACTTCAGTAGAAAATAAGATGCTATGTTTAGTAGCCCCAAATGATCAGTGTGAATGTTCCTTATTGCCTTTGTTGGCTCTTTTTGTGACCTGTGTCTCGCTGCATTGCTTTGAAAACAGACAGCGGAGGCTCAGCACCCCTGTGCTGAGGGTAAGACAGGGTTCTTCTCCACACAGACTTTGCTGCAGGAGACTGCCAGCAGCTCTGGTAAGTCCTTCCACTGTGAGTGACACAGATCTGCAGTTCATTTAAATTCGGGCTGTATCACACACAGAGCCTCCCTGTGTTGGTAGAAACACCAGCCCCCTGGGGTTCTCCTCTAGAGTGCAATTTTGCTTACAGTTCATCCAAAAAGAAAGTCAATAAAATAGAGACCAGGATTCCATTTTACTGGAACCATTCAAACACAAGAAACATTTAGTTCATTTATAGACCTATATTTGCAGACACAGGTGCAGAGCCCTGTCGTTCTTCTCCCTTGCTTGGTGAATGCTGAAGGACAAGCAAAGGGTCACCAAGACATTTTAACCAGGGAACTTCTAGCAGCTGCTCTTCAAAAGAATTGTTCTGTTTGTATTTATTTCTTTTTATTTGTGTTTCAAACACCTCCTCTAGGAAACAAAGTTCAAAAGAGGCAATGCTTCATCCTTGTGCTCTGCTAGGTGTTGATGTACAGCTGAAACTCTTGAGCTGAATGTTCCAATTGGAACTCACTGTGTGGTTTCTGTCCAGATATCTTCTGTCAAGAACATAAATAAACAGGGCATGGTAAAGGGCTTCAACATTACAACTCTGCCTTCTATTTGCATTTTTAAATGTGCAAGTACAAATCTTCTGTCGGGAGATTTGAATGAGATGGTATTGGAAGACTGAAAAATGTGTATTTTGTGATCAACAGAGATAAAACCTCAGTATTTCAAGAAAACCATCACATGAACTATCACTCTTCAGTTCACTAAAGATAACTGTAGCAAAATCACTCTTGAATTCATGCTTCCCCAATCTGACTGGACACAATAGCCCTTTCCCCACCAACCCGTTCTTTCTGAAGAGCAGCAGGAGGTCAGGATCCCGGTGGCATCGCTCTTGCCTGCTCTTTGCTGTGTTGCTTCAGAAATTAGCGCAGTGCCATTAACACGAGGTGACAGCAAAGTAGCTGTAAACCCGACCCTGACTGCGAAGACCCCTGGGGCTTTTTGGCCGCTCTCTGCTAACATTGCCGTGCTCTGTCTCTGCAGAGCAATTCTTTATAAAGACAGTTCTGAGGATGAGCTGGCCAGTGTTAGTCCGGATCGATTTATATTTCCTCTCAAGGAACTAGCAGCTGAAACACAAATTCTAGCTGAATAAAACATGGGGGGGAAAAAAAATCTTTAAAAACTGTGCTGCTGAAGCATAGGAACCTCTTTTCCTTCTGAATTATGCTGGCACAGTACTGAGAACTCCGCACATGCAGCCTCCTCATGCGGCAAATCCTGCACGCCCGGCATGGAAGAAGAGCATGGGCACACAGTGAGTGGGGCAGGAGAAGACATGGGCCAGCACTCTCTGACTGCTTCCATCTATTCACTCAGCTCCTTCCCCACACAGCTAACCAGCACTCCTAATCGACAGCGGAGGCAGGATGACTCCCAAGGTCACCCAACACCCCACAGCCAATTCTGTTTCTGGGAGAGGGTGGCAGTCGATGCGAGTGTCCCATCTGGAATTTGATAATCGTGTTTCATCTTCATTCACAGAAAGAAAAGGGTGTGGATCAATGGTGGTACATGCACTGCACTGATGTTTGGGCCCGGCGTGTGCTGCCTGCAGCATGCAACAGGGTTGTGAGTGCCAGGACCCTAAAGCAAGAAGAGATGTCTCAGAGAGCAACTGCTGGAGTGTGCATCAATTAAAAGCAAAAATCCAGATGGAAAATAAACAGACCAAACCCCAAGGACGTAAATGCTCTGGGATTCTGGCACAGGCTGTATAATTTAGAGACCTTTCAGAGTGAGGCCTCCCTGTCTTAGAGGTTGTTAAACTGATGCCCTGCTGCTGAGCAACATAGGAAATGCCCCAAGCAGAACAAAATCTGGAAAAGAAGCAGAAAGAATCACAGGGACGATTTTGGGTTTGTTGCCGACCAGGAGTCTGTGTAGCCCATTACAACTACCAGCCACAGATGCTGATGGAATAAAACCAGCAGTGAGGTAGGACACAACCGTTCCTCATGTGCTCCCAGATCAGTGTGGGATGGGTCAGGAAGCTGACAGAGCATTTCTTCTCCCGTGTCCTCAGCTCTGAGGGATGGCTGAGGGTCACTACTCTTTGAGACCCAGTCTGGCATGGGGGATGCCCAGGGGGATGGCTGGCAGCTGGACATGTTCTCCGAACACCTCTGAAGACCTGCAGCTTGGGCACACGTGGTCCAGAGCAACCCTACGTGCTCATGGGTTGGCCAAGGGGAGCACATTGCCTAGTAAAACCTGAAGGCAGCACTGCGTGGTGTACGCAAGGATAGTGAGATAAAGGCAACAGCACTGAAATAAATGGCAGACTCAATTGCTCTACTTTATTAGACGCTGACAAGCCAACATAAATCCCTATCTGCAAAGATCGGTTATGTGCATTTGGACAACTGAATAAGGAGCACTGAAATATTGTTCTATTTACTTTCAAGGCACAGAACCAAGACACTCTTTGTTACCTCATAAAATGCAGCATAGTGAAGTTAATACCTTTTTGCCAGCAGCTTTTTGCTCTCTTTTGCCAGAGAAAGCCTCGGTTTCCAAGACTGCAGCATCAATCTAGAAACCATAAGGACCTCAGTTTTTATGTATGCGCTGGCTTGGCCCAAGGCTGAGATAAATGCAGATTGTCTGCCTCATACACTGGGCTGTCCTGCAGCAGGAGTTGGCTCAGAGCACCACAAGGGTGCAGAGGTCACCTCAAAACACACCGATTAGCTCTTCTGACTTTGGTTTTGCCACGAATTGTGTCCCACTTGACTCGGCTGGGAGCACTCGTGTGTAATTCATGATCAATGATTTATTCAGTATAAGTGATTAATTTTACTCTGCTTCTACAGCCGAAAGCAAACCTTCCTGCCTTCAGAGGTGCTCAATTCAGTGGTGGTGGCTGTTGTTTTTCCAACACAAATAACCCAAAAGTGCTGCTTGCTCACAGCAGCCGGGGCCCGTCAAGTAATACTGCCGTAGTTCCACAGTAGGACAAGCAATCAAAGATGCCCAAATCTGTTTTCAGTGTTTTGTGCAAAGCAATGCTCGCTCAGATTTTCTTGGTGTGCAAACATTAAACAGTAGGCACTTGGCAAATTAAAATATTTATGAAGTTCCAGCTCTGAAATGGCAAGCAGAGATGCCTGTTTTCTGTACCTTTAGGAAAAATCCCCTCGAGCTCACCCAGACGTTGCACCTTCATGAGCTACATGAGGATCTGAGCTTCTGCTCCCAGACCTGACCCTTTCATCTGGGCATGAGAGTTTCTGTAATTCTTACACTGGAATTTAGTAAAACTTCACTGGTTGGTTTTCATTGATTCTTACAGGCACAAAGCACAGCCACCAGTACTTCCCCAACCTCGAAGCCGCTATCTCATTAGCAGCTCAGCGTGGTGTATCTTGTGCATACGGAATGAAGCGGTATGCCTGTGCATCAGGCTCCCTTCCCATAGAAACATTAAAAGCACAGTTATTTTTGAGATTGCTGCTCTCCATTATTGTCTGTCCCCTCTTGCTGCTGTTGCCGGGTGATTAAAGGATGCTCATATGCTCAGTCTTTCCCTTCAGCTGAGTTCCAGCAGTGCTGGGTCTTCAAGCACAAGTGACAAAGAAATGCAGACTAATATAAAAAATAAAATAAAGTAATTTTATTAATAAAAGTAATATCCTGAGACAAACAGGACCACCACAGTAACTAAATACTTTATGCCAAATTTTTAAGACTTTGGAGCTGAGCAAGGGTTCAAGGACTGACCAGCAGTGCTTAACCCCATATAAGCTGAGCTCAGCTCAGGTGGGGGGAACAGAGGTTGACTCACTTGACCAATTTTTTAAAGCACCTGCATACTGCTGAGGGCACGTTGTGCTTCTAGTGTTGGTACTGTAGACACTCACATTTATGGCTGATGGCTCCATTTTTTGTGTGCTCAGACCAAGGATTTGCAGGACTACAGCCCTGTGAGGTGCTCTGCACCCACAGCCACCCACCTATCCCAGTGGCAGGACTGACCTCTCCACTGACTTTAAGAGATATTTTATGTCATTCATTTTAGGTCATGCTGTGCTGCATACAAGGTGACCACATTAGAATTTATCCAAACTAAGTCCATTTCTGTTGTTTGAAACTCAGAACCAAATCTTACTGTCTCTATGTACCTTAGCGCTTCTTCCTCTGTGTGCTGCGCACCATGTGAAAACAAACTGCATAGAAAAGGCAGCAGCACTGCACAGAGGGTTGTGTGAAAGTAGGGGGGGGGATTCTTAAACTATTGGAAAACAAAAAGATTATATCCTTAATGGAATATGAACCTAGGGCACTATAATAAATTGGCTACCAACTCCCAAGCTCCAGCAGAAAGCTAATTTGCTTTCTGTAATTACAAGTGTCATATTCAATAGAGCTTTCTGATCCTTTTTTTAAAAAAAAATTAACAACAATTTGTTGCAATACAGCCCCATTGATTCTTGTTCAGAACTATGGATCAGGTAATTAGACAAAATGAAAAGCAGAGAAGAGAGCAGGATGTACAGTTTTTAGAGCTATGGAGAGGTCATCATCTATTGCAACACTTGTATTGATTAGGTTTATAGCGCAGAAATCTTCAATTCTTAAGAGCAACAATAATGGCCCTTCAAGTGCTCCAAGGTGCTGATAGTACTAGATACAAAAAGGTGTGTAGGGCCAGCTCAGTTGTGAGGGAACAGAAAGGACAAACGGTTAGATGCAGTAAAGGAGGAGGATGTGGGAAGAAGAAGGCTGCCATCCTTCCAAGTCTGCTCTGCTCAGACAGGGAGGAGAGCTGCTAGGTGGTCATTCAGAGTGGTCTGGGAAATCTCAGTCTTCCTGCTGACATCTGTGGTTGACTCATCTCAGTTCTTTTATAACTCAGTTTCACAGCTGATCTCTGGCACAACTTCAGAGCTGGGGGAGGAGACAGGAGACAGGGAAGAGTCTCCTCACATCCTCCCCCAGCAAGATGGAAAGTGGCACCAGGACTCTGCCCAGGACCTCCTCCTGGTGCCATGTGTTTGTCCCTGTTTCTGATATCAGAATCACAGAGCATGACAGATCCTCACTCCCATTCTTTAACTTATTTCTTCCAAGTGACCTATGGAGGAAGAGTCTTAAATTCAAGAGGGTTTCATATTCTGGCTCTTATGCTCAAGTGCTAAAAAGCCTCACTTCAATGGACTGATCCACCACCAATGCACTCTGAGAAGAGAGAATAAAAGTGATTGAGCAGTAAAGAGCTACACAGCTCTCCTCTGCTGAGATCATTTCCAAGAAGGAAACAAAGGGTCTGTGAAGCACAGAGATGGGCTGAGATGATGTGACCTCTGGAAGCCAGGGATGCTCTGAGAAAGCCCTGAACTGAGCCTTTGAGTACTTCTGTACTCTTCAGAGCTTAAAACACCCCTTTGCTAGAAGGGTTAGAAGAAACTTCTTGGTCTGGGAGAGTAGTGATAGGATGAGGAGTAATGGCTTTAAACTGAAAGAGGGAAGATTTTAGATGAGATATTGGGAAAAAGTCCCTCCCTGAGAGGGTGCTGAGGCACTGGAACAGGTTGCCCAGAAAAGCTGTGGATGTCACACTCTTGGAAGTGTCCAAGGTCAGGTTGAGTGGGGCTCTGGGCAACCTGCTCTTGGAGAGTTGACCCTGCTCATGGCAGTAGTGGTCTAGATGATCTCGAAGGTCTCTCCTAATCCCAACCATTCAATTATTGTATTGAATCATTTCACTGAATAAATTCATAGGGAATTCCTTTGGAAACATTCCCTTTTCCTTACCTCATGTTCATCAAGCACAAAACATCATCAAGTCTTTTAAGCAGTTTAAACATTCAGTGCCAGACTTCACATTGGGAATGCAAGATGTGTGAAACCAGCTAGAAATAGGACAAAAAAAAGAGCTGTTCTATTCCCCTGGGGTCTGCCATCATGTTTTCAGAGTCTGGAATTTTTCAGCATTTATAATGTGGACTATTATAAATATTCATACAGACACTCACAGGCTAAAATTATACGAGCTCGTCATAGTTATTCTTAGTGTAAGTGGACGTAGGCAATAAGAAATCCCAAGCAAGGGAATAGGTGTATTAGGGGTGCTGGTGGTACCTTTTCTCCCCCAGTTCAGAAGCAGAGGAGGAACATCAGTTAAAAAGCAGTCATGGAGAGGAATGTGTTGAGAGGAAGCAGCACCTGGAGGCTGAGGGCACCGCTCATGTTCCTGAGCAGAGCTCCCACCTTGAGTCTGGCTCCATACAGGGGAACACATTCATCAGTCACACGGATGAAACACTCTGCGATGAGCTGGCACAGGCTGCTGGCACAAGCAGGTTCCTCAGGGTGGCACCTCAGGGTCAGGCTGCAAGGTGCCAAAGAATGGGCAACTAAAAAACAAAGGAAAACTCAAAAAATTGGTGCAGGGGAGGAAGCCCTCATTACAAACACAGGGTTCTGGCCTCCAGACTACTTATTACCTCACTGGGAAAGGATCTTCGGGATTTCTTTGTGCACGTGTGGATGCTGCATGGCTGCAAGTGTTCAAAGAACCAGCTGCAGGAGCTCAGTGGGGAGCAGGGTGGTGGGGGCTGCTCTAGGAGGAGGTGATTCCAGCACAAAGCTGGAAGGAGGGATTTTCCTGAGGATACATCCTGCATTTGTTCCATTCTTACATTTTATTTTTCAAGAAACTCCTTCTGGCCACTCTCAGCTCTGAGGGACCTTTTGCCCCATCACAGAGTGGTGCTTCCAAAGATTTAGACTGAATTTTATTTTTTTCCCACTTCAGTGCTTTTAGTTTTAATCTTCTATCATTTGCAGGAGTGTCTTTAAAGACATGAGCTCTTGGTGTTTTCTTCAAAGAGTTGGCACACAGATCACAGTGGGCTGCCGCCTTCTGCAGGTGGTCTGAGGACATGGCCCTCATTAGCTGAAAAATGGCTCTGAAGAAGGTTCTGGTGCACAAAGAGCCTTCTGGAGAAGGGGATTTATCCACCTTCTGCTCGTTTCAAAATACTGGAGAATTAGCACTTCTTGCATCCCTAAAGGCGGGGCTCTGGTTCTCAGTGTGGGGTGTCCATAGACGCTACCTGTGCATGACATGGGACTTGGTGGATACCACCTCCAGCACGTGGCTCTGCACACATGGATCCATGGCTAACACTGGATTCAAAGTACAGGCTGCTGTGGGGTGGCCCCCTGTCCTTGGGCCCCACATTGCTCCCAGGGATGCTGGTGAGGCTGAAGTGTTGCTGGAGGCACTGGAGTTGAATTATTCCTTCCCTACCCAATTATTTTCAATCTGCAGGATTTAGCAAATGCACTTGATTCCTGTGTCAAAAGCACCAAAGCGACTTCGCCTTTCAGGTTATGATTCAGACTTCTTTTCTAGACATAACGTGACACACTGCGATGCACTGGGTGCAATTACGTACAGTCTGATTGTGTGAGGAATTGTCACTTAGGGCAATTACTTCTTGTTAATAGTATCAATTGATACTCTGGGTTGCCAAAGATAACCAGATCCTGGCAGTAAGCGAAGCCATTTGTCATCCACGTAGTCATGGTAAAAGGTAATTGAAGTGGCTGGCGGTATTGACAAACAGAAAGACATGTCTGATCTGAGGGGAATGTTAGAAATCAAGAGAGAGGCAGAGCTGCTGAAGGAGTGGCATTTTCCCATAAATAAATATGCCACACTCTTCTAATTTCTTTTCCTTTGGAATAGTATTTGCCCTTACTCAAGAAGACAATGGTGTCAGATGGCTTCTTCTTCAGAGTGTTGTCCTGTAATGCTCTGCACTTATTTACAAATGCACAGCATCACTTCTTATCCTTCACAGGAAGCTCCTGAGTCTCAACAGAATAAAAAAAAGTGAAATCTCTCCAGTCTTTTGGCAGAAGTAGGAACTAAAATACAGCTGGGTTTGACTTGGAAAACAGCTCTTCCAGTTCATTTTTGCAGATCCAACTGGAGCAGTTACAGGAGCATCAGCACCTGAGCATCTCCCTGCGGTGTGTTCAGTGCTGCAGGTCATACACTGTAGGGCCAATCCCCTTTGCCACTCCCTAGCACAACTGTTCTCCAAGTGGATGTTTTGTTTAGCATTCACAGTTCTTTCCCTGCTTTCAGAAGAGGGCTGTACAGGGTGTTAATCCTGTCCATGAACAAAGAGATTCTGATGGGACTAGATGATCTTTCGAGGTCCCTTCCAATCCCTAATGTTCTGTGACCACAGACCAGCCCCCACTTGCTGCATGTGTTCACCCATTCGGTCCTGTCTCTGGTAGGGATCTGCTTGTCTTAAAGGAGGAACATTTTATGGTATTTTAGAGCATTTATCACACCAAAAGCTTTTCCCCATGTATTTATTTATTTATTCATTTATTCATTAATTCTTCTTTAGTTATAACAGGCTCACTGCGTCGGCTGAGAGCTTTGGAGATAAACTACAATTCTGTTTTCTGTCAGCTGCCCAGAGCTTGGGGAAGGTCTGAGGCTCTCAGAAGTAGATCTGGTGGACAAGATTTGCTGCTTTCTTAAGGAGCTGGGACTCCTGGATGGATGAAGCAGCCCAGCTGGGACATGGCAGAGATATTTGGTTCCCGGCCGCCAGGAGAGAAGACTCTCCTCCAGCTCAGAGCAGGACCAGGGCAGCGCTGCTGACATCACGGAGGACATGTCTGAAGCACTGAGAAGATGAGGGATGGTGAAAAACCAAAGGCAAAAACTGCTTCAGTGCCTCTGGACCCCTAATAAGAAAGCAGAGGGGAGAGAGGATTTCTCCTCATAATTCAATGACGATGACTAAACCTATCTGAAAGATTTTCCTTCCTAAGATAATTCAATGCAAAATTAACCACAGAAATTCATCAAAAGAAAGACCGTGTGTGCTCAGGCTTCTTCACGTGGAGCAGACAAGTCTGGGTCCTGCACGTCCTACTCACTGCACCATAAGGATCACTTCTGAATGCCTGGCCTGAAGGATTCTTAAGGCAGCTGAGACATTCCAGTGGTGATACCTGTGCGCCTCCGGGTCTGCAGAGTTAATCAGGATTCCTCACCTGCTTTTCCATTACAGACTGCGTGTTCTGGAAAGAAGCAGGAGCTGTATTTGGCGAGGCAGATACACGGCTGCTTCTTAGCTCTGCAGCCTTGTAGACATTTTTCATGCCCACGAGTGATAACAAGTGAAGATGGAGCGCCTACCATAGGGAAACATGATAAATATTGTATGAGCTGTTAAGCATTTATTAATCATTCATATGCAGATGATTAAAAAATTAATACAAAATCTGAAGATGATTTAGGAATGAGTGAGCTTGTGCTGACAGATGCAAGGAGCTGCTGGTGGAGGAGGTTCAGGGGAGGAGATGGCTTTAAAGTCCTTTGGGCACAGTCCTGAGGTTTTCGCATGTATTGCTTGAGACAAATTGAACAGGGCTCCAGATGCCCCAGCCCCAGGAGGGTGCTGGAGGGACAGGCAGGGGCAGGCAGGGCCATCAGTCCCTTCCCTGCAGAGCCTTTCTTAGCCTGCCAGCTCCAGGACTTTGGCCAGTCTGACCAGGGCTATGGGGCACACCCACCCTACCATGACCAGGGTTAAATCTGCTGATGCTGAGGACTGAGCCAGAGCTGAGGAGAAAGCAGAGGCTGCACCCTGGCAGCCCCATGGCAAGTGTGTGGCGTTGACCTGCCTTCAGTGAACACCTCAGAAACAGAAAGATTTAAGTTAACCAGAGGAGATAATTTGAGTTTGAAATGTTCTTCTTTTAATTTCCAGCAGCTTTTGGGAACTGAGGCAAGCAAGGGCAGTGCTTTGTCTCTGCTTCCTCACTGCACTTCTGATTTTCCTGTGTTCAGTATGAATAAGGAGAAGAGTTGTGGTTTTCCTCTACATTTGGCTTAGCACCCTCCCCAGGGAAGGCTCTGGCATAACACAATCTTATCAGATAAACCAGTCAGAGTGCAGCGCCCACAGACTTGGTGCTTGTTACATCCCTGTGCTCGTCATGAGAATATTATTTCCTGGTAATCTTTGCTGAAAGAAAAACTGCATCAAGTGGCCATTGACACTGGTCAAATTTAACTACTGTTTGCAAACACTGAAGGGTAGAAGTTGGCTTCTAGCAAGTGCCAGTCACCTGTCCATGCTGTTTCCCCTGCCACAGGTGGCACCGTCCCCCTAGCTGAGAGCAGGGCAGCAGAGAAACCTGTAACTCAAACAGACACGAGTGTCTGCCTCAGCCTCACTGAGGAACACCCTTTCTTTTCCTTCCTATTTTTTTCACTAGAAAAAGCCACCAGATAAGGAGATGAATGGCACAAGCCTCCAACTCAGGTGCTTTCCAACAGACAAACCAGATTGGCTCATGGGTTTCCAGCCAGCAGCCAGCAGCTCCTGCCCTGCCCTTCAACACGTGGCTCAGTCAGAGGACCCCAGGGCTCCTGGGATGCATGGACATCCTGTATTGTGACACTGGGATGGTGCCGGTGGAAGAGCCCGTGGTGCTGAGATGCAGGGAAAGAGAAACTGATGCTCTGCTGTTTGCTGAGAGCCAAGGGTGTCTCTCCAGCACTGAGGTCAGGCCATGGTCTGTGTGAGGGAGACACCTGGCAAAGTCTTGCTGACCTGCCCCAAGAGTAGATCAGAGCAGAGGGCTCAGCGAGACTGCAAATGTTAAAGAAGGAATAAAAGTTGCGGTGGAAGGGGAAGGAGGTACAGCCAGTTCCTCTGGCAAAGTGCCCAGCCCTATTCACAGAAGAGGAAAGGGGGAATCTGCCATGAATAAGACTGAAAATTTTCCTTTTTCTTTGATTAAATAATTGTTGTTTGCTCCAACTTCACAGAACTGAATAGAGGAGTCCAGGGGAACAAACTGGATAATTGTGCTGGTTACACAGGGAATGGAGCCACACGGCAGGGTTTGATTACAGTTATGACAAACACCCTAAAATCCTATCTGTCCTTTTATGTGAGAAGCAATGACAATTTATTCCTCTCTAATCACCATCTTCTATCAAAATTACTCCGGCCTGATACACAAGCATCTATTATAGTAGCTTTGTGTTGTGCTTCACAGAACCCAACAGTAAATGGTTTTAATTGCATTTGAAATGATGACAATAATTCAGGTACAGACAAAGTGTACAGGATGCTATTGATTGCACAAAAGGTATTTCTAATATCGGATTTGCTTAATTAATCTTCCTCGGGATGGCAGCACGAGCACCCTCACGCATGCTGGTTTGATTCGGTATGGGAGTGAGAGGAAAGAAAAGTCGGATCAGTAATGAAATGACACTGACCTTTCTCTATCCTGATGCTTCTGTCGTGATGAATACATTTAATTTCAGAGCTTTCTAGGAAATTGCATCAATATTTAAACTGATTTTGAAATGTTACTTTGAAAACGTAGATGCTGTTCCTCACCCCACATCGGTGAAGCAACCTCAGCACCTTTCCTCTACCTGGCAGGATGTGGTAACTCAAGGAACAGGGTGGGAAGCTTTGGGGAAGAGAGGCATTTTTGATCAGCCCAAGCTAAGGGAGGTGAGTACCTGTGCAGAAAATGCAGCATCGTCGTTAGGGGTGGGCTTCTGCTCAGGGTAGTCAATGGCTCAGTTTTGCTGGCTGCATTGAGTCACCAGTAACCACAACACCTGGGACAAGGGCACATTCATCAGCTTGATTGGTCCACCCAAACATATGGAAGAAAATAAGATCTTAATCCTCCTAATTACCTAAGACAAACTGAGTGGCAAGAGGAGCTGCTTCCTCTGGATTCTTCAGATCTCAACACTCAGTGTTGTTTTTCTCTCATTTTGCATTCAAACATTATCAGAACCTGATCTATCTAGTGGATTCTTTTAACCACCATAGGTAAGGATTACAGGAGGTGGTTGTAAAAATGTACAAGAGGAAGGTAATGAAGAGGCAGAAGACCTCGATGCCCTTGTACTGCCCTGCAATCTGACTTGGAGCAATGCTAGCAGAACTGTGCTTTTGTTTATTAGGAGGTTTATTCTGGGATGCCTGAGTCATTTGAGATAAATCAAGTTTAAAGCAGCAGGGTAATGCAATTTGAATTTTGGATCGTGTTCCAGAAGTGCAGGCACAACTCATCCTTAGTGGTCCCATCAGCATGAGACAGCTGCTGCCCCATGTCCTGCTGTCCCAGCCCTGCTGCACGGGGGACATCGGATGGGAGGACCAAGACCATGACTGGTAGTGCATCCCTGTGAGGTGCCAGCACAGCAGGCTTCAAGATGGAGACACAGTGGCAGCTGTGGCTTTTTAGTCACCTGCCTGGAGATGCTCTTTCTCATGGCTGAAAAAACAGACATATCCAATTTTTATTTCTTTTCTGGTGTGTTCTCAGGAGTGGACTGTCCGTGGCCACTGCACACCGCACATCCTGAACCTGCAGTCAGTGTGAGGAGCTTGCTGCCTCCTTCCAGGCAAAAGAGAAATGTTCTCCTGGGGACAGCACACGAGATTTCATTCCCAGCACAGCAGCACACCTCTGTAAGGATTCCCGGGAGCAGCATGACAGAGGCACGACAGGAGAGACAAGCAAATGCACATGTGACTGAAAGGTCTCTCTTCTTCCTGCCCAGTCCTGCTGTGCTCTGCACCAGCACACCAGGGTTCTGTGGAGTTGGTGAGGTATTTGTCACACCCACCTTCTCTCGTTCTGAGTGCAGCCAGCAGAACTGCTTGAGTGGCTTCAGACACAAAACTCCAGGGGCACTTGACACAGAGTGAGCTGGACCCTAGTTCACGGTGGAAGGAGAAGAGCAGGATGGAGATTGAGAAATCCCTGTAGGAGCCAAACTTTCTCTCTGCAGTAAATGGACCTGGTGTCCGATGGAAATCAGCACCTCATGCTTTTATTATGTTGTCAGGGAAATGTGCAGAAGGGTGCAGCAGGGCAGGGAATGCAATTTAAGTTTAGGCTCTTGAACTAAAGCTTAATTATATCCCAGAATTTACTCTGCCCCTCACATGGGGCTCTAGATAGATCAAGATTAATTATGCTGTGGAGCTCTCTCCCCCTCTGGCCTAAGTTTCTCTATCAAACTGGTTGCCTATGTACTTTGACTGGACAATAAACCATTTCCTGAAGACAGCAAAGCTACGATTTCTTTTTACTGTTAGCAGTAAGGGTTTTTCTGCACTGGAGAGGTCCATCAATTATACCAACATAATTACCATATAACTATGCTACCATAATTATTTCACTATATCTCCTCCTGTAGTGGCTGCTATTGAAAAAGCAGTTTTTTCAATATACCTTAAATCTATTACCCAGCAACACAAACTAAATCAAAACATATCCTGTTACCAAAGAACAAAGACTCTGTAGCGGGAGCTATGCTGGAAGCAGCAAAGCTGCCCAGCTCTGACACTGGTACAGGCTACAGCATTAGTTAAACTCACACTGCAGCACCAGTTGCTCCTCAAATCCCACTTAGGCTGTCCAGAGAGAAAAGCGACCTCTTGGCCTCCAGAGGTGCTGCCAGAGACCAGAGCTGGTACCTGGCCTGGGATCACCATGACCTCAGGTCTGCACTTCCTTTCAGAGGAGACATCCTCTAGGCTTTGCTGCTGCCATCATCAGAGCATCTTCTCCTCTTTAGACAGCTCAGAGACAGAGGGCTTTTGAGAATCCAAAGAAGCCACCTGGTTCTCCCAGGGATGGATGTGCAGTGTCTGGGGCTGCATCAGACCATCAGAGGTGTGTCTGTGCCACCAGAGGTTCCTGCTGAGGTGCAGTTCAGAAGGAGTTCAAGACTGTGAGGTTCCTCCTCAGCTCTGACTACTACTCCTGACATTTGCAGTTACCATTATTGCAATGCTAACCGGCAATAAAATAAATGGTTTAAATCTCATTTCCTCTTGCAATTCATGATACATAAACCAAAAGCAAGTGAAATAAATTTGTCAGAAAAGAATAAATTAAGGGCTTACTGCAGGCAGCCCATACTGACGTGCTCTGACAAAGGCATTTTACCAGTGGCAGTAGCCCCCAGACCGTGCTTTCGTGTGCCAAACAACAAGTGAAACCAAGCAGGTAGTTTTTCTTTGCAGTATGTCTAAGTGCTTGACAGCTTGCTGGAAGCTCATGGGTGCTGTGAGCTGGCGGGTGGGAGGAACCAGATGTGGAGCGACAAGGACAGCAGCCTGCATCCTCCAAGTCCACTGCAGCAGCACCAGTTCATTGATTCTCACATGAAACATCTTCTCTCTCTCTCTCTCTCTCTAGCAAGTAGCTATCTCCCCATGGGGCTCCACAGCAGCCTTCACCCATGGCTCTGCTCACATGTTACCTCTCTTAAAGGCTGGGTGTGTTCAGCCTTGATAACAGAAGACCCAGATGAGACCTTATCACCAGGTTCTAGTATTTATAGGATGGGTCCCTTTTTACTAGGAGTCCCATGGGGAAGAACGGGAGTGATGGATATGGGTTACACCTGGGGAGAGTCTGAGCAGTGCAAGGCATAGAAAACCCACCTGAAAGCTGTTCTGGAATGAGAAGGGTAAAATTAGTGATCTTACTGTCCCAGGTGGAATATGCTGTTCAGAGTTCTGCTGTGTGTCCTGGCCACTGGGGTGTTGCTCTTTCTTGTCCGAGATGTGGCAGTACGGAGGCTATGAGTACTACACAGGCAGTGCTCCGGGGATCCCCGAGTCCAACTCCAACCTGTGCTCATTTTAACTTCAAATTACAAGTAGGATCCTGGAGCACAGATTCTGCTGCTGCGTATTTATATGATCGCTTGGGTCTATTGGTTGGGCCTGTAGCCAGCAATGTGGCTGTTGTCGGGGAAGTCCTGTAAGCAGATAAACTGTAGATTTTCAAACATGATGTCATCATCTGATGCAAGAAAGCCAAGCCAGTGTGAATGGCATGGAAAAAGAACAGCTGGGGAGCAACTGTTCACTGTTCCTCCCGTCGTAAGGACCCGGGGTCACTGAACAGAAAGGCTAATGGTGGGTTTAAGATAAAAGCAGCATTTAATTAGTAGAACTTTTCTTCCACATTATGCATAATTGAAGACAGAACTGAGAGCCAGGGGAGAGTTTGGAAAACACAAATACAAATATACTCAAAACTAATGACACAGACTGGGGACAAAAGCACCAAACTGTTTGCATGCGGAAGGTGAAGTTCTGTCTCAGCTGAATCCCGTGTTAACATCCAATTCACTTTGATGAAGTTTAAAATTAACACCTAGTAGGCAGTGCTGAAAACACAGGGGAAGTCAATAAAGAGGGACAAACTGGTTTTTTACTTTCTAATATATGTTTTGTGTTTACGTGTTTGGTATCGATTAATGCAACTGCGCCCACTTTTGCATAGTAGTTGGTGAGAGGTTCTTTATGAGCCCAGAAAACCCTCCTTTAAGTGTCTCTCACATTCAGTCTTCTTCCCTGACATTCCACTGTCCTTTACTCAGACCTGACTTACGCCTTTCTAAATCCGGATATAATGCAGGACAACTAACGAGGTCTCATTTTCGGTACCTACAAAGATAAGCTCTGCACAGCCCTTTGCCCCACGTTCTCCTAGTCCCATGTTCTCTCCCTTTGCCGCACTTTTCAGATAACAGCACTTTGAGACCCAGCACTAAAAGCCCCAAACTGAAAAATGAGAAGAGACCTTGCTGGAATAAGTGATGCATTGCTGCATCGTGTGGTTTATTCCCCTTTGAAAGCCATCTATGGTTTATCACTGAGAGCACATCAGCACATAATGAGCTCATTTTTTGTTTGTTTGTTTTTCCCTCATGGCAAAGCAGCCAGCAATCAGAAAATAAGCCTTTGTTCTTCATGGAGGATCAAATGGCTGAGGCACTCATGAAAGGCTTGCTCTTCCAAAATGGCTCATCTCCCCTGGACCCCCCTTCTCTTCTCCCACTAGACAAGCTGTCTGTGTGCACAGGTACCACAGCAGCACCTGGATGTTTCTGGGATCAACAACCAAGGTGGTTTTGCTCTTTTTTTCTTTTAAGAAAAAGGATCTCCAGCTGGTCTTTAAGCTTCTCTCACATTTTCTTCCTTCCATTCAAGGAATGGATCTCAAGCACACTGAGCACCATCTGAGGAGCTGCAATAACACAGGAATCTCATTGGCTTGTCCAGAAAGGGCTCAGGGTGACACCTGGGACTGCCCCAGCTGCTACTGCCATGAATCTGGTGGGATGTGGAGGAGATGGAATGTACCAGCTGATGGGGAAATGGCATCAACCAAGAGGCCTAGCTGCAGAGGACAACATCCTGGATAAAGAGCAAGTTACCACCAGTGCAGGATGCCATCCAAGAAAGGAGGGTGAGTGAAAATCCTCTGCATGATGAGGTTAGACTTCTCTGTGTAGCTAATAGTGATCCCAGCTCTTTATATCCATCCTCTCACACCCTGTATCCTGCCCTTCCCAGAGTCTGACCAAAAGGATAGCCATTTGCCCAGCACTTGGAGGGAATTCAGTAAGGCACATGGGACTCTGTGCCTGCCAGCGATTCCCTCCCTGTTTTCAGGCGGCTTGCAAAAAAGTGTGAGGTTTGTATTGTAGCTTGCGTGGTATCTCAAACAAGAACATTGCGGAGAGGTGTACGCTTGGCAATGACATTTGCTCTGGTCCACTGAGTACAGCACTTACTTGTGGAGTATCAGGACCGTGAGGTTTCTAAAGTACAAAAATCCCCGGCATAATTGCTTAATCTCGAGGGGCTATAGGAGACGTTGGAAAAGCAATTGAAAAGTCCTGCTGAATTTCATCCTGAATTTTGCAGAGAAATAGAAGGTGTCCCTGCCTCGGGTTCTCTCACCGGGCACACACCTACACCCCAGCAGTGCTGCACTATAGGGAAACACCGTGTCAAGGTGAAAGGCTAGGAGGGGCCCAGCCCAGCCTGCAGGGATGGGTGGATGCATGGATGGATGAATGGATGCGTGGATGCCATAACCAGGAGAGAGCATTTGGCCCTAAGCACCAGACTGAATCGATCATTTCTGGTTTGTTCCTGTGAAATTATGAGGCCAGAAGGAGCATTAGTTACCCAAACCAAACCTAGTAAAATAAATAGTCCAGAAAAAAAATCTCCCTAGGCTCAGTTCCCTGATATTACCTTGTTTTCATGCCAGCCTCCTGTTGCTCACCCATCTCCACAGGTGCTTGTCCCAGCCAACAAAAACAAAAAACCCACAAAAAATCAAAAACCTTTTTCCAATCCAAAATCACAGGAACAGGAACCCCTCATGGCACCCTGCTCAGCTACAGGGCTGCAGCACCAGTGTATGCATCCCCCAGGGCCTCCAACCTTCCCAGACCTCAGGAGTGTCCTGAAGGGCCAGGGGCTTCCAAAGCCCCTCTGAACGTGTGGGAGGAGGAACCAGAAATGGGTCCTGTGCCATCCAGCAACACAGCCATCAATGGACATCCCTGGCTTCAGGGTTGCCAGCCAGGAGCCTGGGTGCCAGGCCACACAGGGACTTCATGCACCACCTCAGCACATAGCACCTCACCATGGGAGACCCTCACTGCACGTCGTTGCATGTTACCCAGGAACGATCTCTTCAAATTACTGAGATTTCTACAGCTAAAAATATCTAAAGCTTAAAATCTCCTAATTATCTCCGCAGCAGCTAAACCACAGAAGAGTCAGCAGTGGCTTTTACTTGATTCCCTCGAGAAATACTTTGGTGTTTGGTAATTCTGTTTATCCAAACAATATTTAATGAGAAAACTGATAACACTTAATGGGCTGCGGTGTACAGTGTGGGATATTTTTTAAACACCACGATGGTATCTTGAACCAAAAAGGGGTTTTGCAGATCCTCTCTGAAGAGTTCTTAGCCCAGTTCAGATTATTTATAGAATAAACACACAGGCCAGAGGACGCAAGAAAAGACCCAGTGTGGCTTGTTCTGTGGAAGTGCAGTGTGACGAGCTGAGCTGGGGCTTTGGGTGAGAAACACTGCAGATGCCTAACTGTGCAGAGATGGGGAGCCTTGGGCAGCCCGTGTGCGTTTATCCTAGGGAGCACCCACCTGGCTTCAGGTGCCTTCACCCACCTACTGCAGCCCCTGAGCCCCTGGCCCCATGCAAGGAGCTGAGCAGAGGGGTTTGGTGTTTGTTTAGGGGGAACTGACCGTATGCTGCTGAGGTTTAACTCCCCACCATTAGTCTGTCTCCACATCTACCTGTCCCGTGGGTAAAAGCAAACAAGCAATTAAAATGCCCCAGAGTGACAAACAAAGAGTTTACAATATTGACCAGCAGTGATAAAGAGGGTTTTTATCCACGAGCCAGCATCCACTGTGGAGGGAAATGAGGAGGTGGAGCCCTTTGTGCTCCCACACAGCGACGTCCCTGAGCTGGAGGTGTGTCGTCCCGCTCCGGTCACAGACAGAAGGTCAATTTTCACCCTGTGCCCTCAACCATGCAGATCAATCCTTTGCACTGAGTATTTAATTTAGACAATTTTATTCAATGCTCCCGAGAGCAATTTTTAATTTTTCATTCTAAGCTGATGTAAAAAACTCGGCTTCAGGTTGTACAGAAATGATGAATTTTAAAAACGTGTAACGCAATTTATCTCCTGCTTGTGGATGTTACCGCAGTGCTCATTTATAAGCAGCCACAGTGACAACGTCTATGAAATTCAGAACAAATAGAAGGGAAACTAAAAATAATTAATCTTAAAATAATTGTGTTCTGCCTACTAAGAAACCCCGGCTTTTATTTTATCTGCACATTTGTTATTTTAACTGGGCCAGCAATTAGTTTGTCTGCATGCAGAGGAGCGTGAGCAGACCCGGAGTGTGTGTGGGGTGTGCGGTGTCTTCCCGCGAGCACCAAAAGCCTGAGGAGCTCGTAAACAGGGGCAGGGTTTGTTTGCTCAGAACGTGCATCCCCAGCCCACGTGCAAAGCTGCAAGTGTAAATCAGACCTAAATATTTGCGAAGCAGCCCTAACTATTTCTTTTGTGTTAGCCTTTGCCCGCAGAGATCTGCGTTCTGCTGAGGTAGAGACGTGGCTTAATCCATCACCCTGCCTTAATCTGCCTCATCCTAGCTAAGAAGGGGAACGGAACGAAGAACTGATCCCAGTAGGCACCAGGCACATCTCCAGGACACTGATTGTGCAGTGGGCTCTAGCAGCACCACTGTGCCCATTTGCCTGCTCCCGATGCATCTCAGGGCTAGGACCAGGGGTGCCTGCCCAGTGCCCAAGTGCTCTGAGAAGAAAAGTGCTTCTTTTCAAAAGTCATTGTCCACAGTATTTGAGCAGGAATGCTCTTCTCTCCTCCTGGCCAGGACACCGTTCGGCTTTCACACAGGAGCAGCCATCTCTGAAACGAAGGTTTGGCCAAGCACTGACATCTCTTTGTTCAGAGGCAAGGCAAGGCTGCCTGTGCAGCCATGGGCAGGGTCAGAGGATGTGACTCAGGAGCAGTCACTGGTGTTTTCCCCTTGCAACCACATTTTGAGATCTTTTTCCATGGGTTTTGGTGCAGTTTGCACCTCCGTCCATGGCGATGGCTGGGCAGCAGTGACTCACGTGTGACAGCAGCCTTGGGGGGGCATCCGTGGACTCCACCCTGAGACAAGGGGGCAGACAAGGTCCCTCTTGCACAGGAAGCTAGGCACAAATGGGAGAGAGGGGATGCATTCCTGGGTGGGCGTAAAAGGGTGAGAGGTACTGCCAGGGTCTGGTGTCAGAGGGATGTTTTACATTTCACTATGTCTCAGCCATGGGCACTAAGGCTTCGCACTGGGGAATTTGGAAGACTGGCGTGAGTGTGTGACAAGGTTTGTGATCGTGGCTTGTGTCCATTAGTGCAACACTCGCCAAGCAAACCCCCTCCTCAAACCAAGATGTGGGGGCTCCTGTGTGTGCAGATGAACGGAAGGCAGGTGCTCAGGCTGATGCCATCGGTGTGTGAGGACACACACACAGAGGACAAGTCAGCAGGTTTCTCTGGTTTATCCTCTCAGTGGTAAAGTCACGGCTGGAGCTGCTTCAAAATTAATTGATTTCTCTGTCCTTAGAGCAGAACACGTTACAGAGAAGCAGCAGACAGAAACGTGCCCACGAGGTGACTGGAGAAACAAGCAACCTACAGGACCCTGGGTGCCTGTGGGAGGTCGTGTCTTTTGTCCACTGTCCTATGCACAGAGATGCTCTCTGGCATCTGGAAAAGCATTGCCTGGTGCAGGTGGAGAAGGTTACAGACCCAGCACTGTTTAACTGAGCACACCACAGCACAGGAGTCTCACACAGCACACGTCATGGTCTGTTGCAATCAGGACATGAAAAGAACCCACAGTGTTTTGGAGGTGCAGAACTCAGGTACAAGGGTATATAACACTAAGAGAAGAATCCCACGGCAAGGCAGGAGCATTTCCCCTGGCAGTGGAAGGGGATTCCTCCTCTGGCGGTGAAGAACATGGGCTGTTGATGTGGCACAAGCCCCAGGGCAGCACTGAGTGTCCGTGCACAGCGAGAGCATTGCTGCATGCAGGAGGGGTTTGTCAGGCAAAGGGAGCTCTGACTGGGCTCTAAAGGAGGCTGTGGGGCCAACACAGCGGCCCACAGCTCCTCATTCCGCTTGACAGCACCATGATGGAACAAAAAAAAATCCATCTTGTCTGGTTCTGCCAGCACCGAAGTTGTATGAAAATTTTTACTATTCAGACTA
This sequence comes from Phoeniculus purpureus, assembly GCA_028565055.1. NCBI lineage: Eukaryota > Metazoa > Chordata > Aves > Bucerotiformes > Phoeniculidae > Phoeniculus > Phoeniculus purpureus. Next base: position 45,671,339 of record JAOXOE010000441.1, read on the forward strand.
TCATTTTAATCATAAAAGTTGTGATTTGTAATTCTAATATTTACACAGAAAGCTCTTTTTTCTTATGTCTTTCTTCATAAAGTAATATTCAAATCAAAGTGCTGGTTTCATTTCATACAGCTTTGAAGTTGATCCTTCTGACATTTCACATTTTCTTGTCACGCTTTTAATTACGAGCAGAATTTCACCCAGCGCCATTTGGGTTGTTGCACACTTCCCGCGCTGCAGCGCTGTGGGCAAACTCAGAACAGGGATGGCACCAAGAAGAGGTGCCTGTGCAGTCGTCTTCTGCCTGAACACGGGCACCAGGAGCTCAGAAACGTTTTTCCTCCAGGGCAGACAAAGGAGGCTGTTCCCACCAACCTCTTTCTCTTCTCTCCTGTGTTTACAACCACTTCTCATACATGGAAATTTCAGTGCCAAACTTCTGACCACTGTTTCTAGTCAGAGCAAACCTCAAAGCAAAGTGAGGTTTGGTGACCTACACAGCGAACCTGAAAATAACTTGTGAGAGGTTTTCCCCACCCGCCGGTGCCCCGAGGAGCTGGGGAGCGACATGCGCCCAGCCCAATCCATCGCTGGTGCTTCACTCAACGATTTCTGCTGCTGGCCTCTTGCAGAAGGAACCACAGTCACCCACAGGGCTGCCATTAGTGCACCCTGATGGAGCCCACGGTGCTGCTCTTTAATTTATTTATAGGGTTGTCTTCTATCCTGGGCTGTGGCAATTATCCTGTAAACTACAGTCAGCACAACGAGGTCCTAATTGCTCACAGCTATTGCAGGCTATGCAGAGACATGACCGTGTGGCCACAGAACAAGGGACATGCCTGGTAGAGAGCACAAACACCAACGCAGAGCAGCACAGAGGAAAGGGGGGGGGGTGTGTAAGTGGAGGAGACCCAGGAGATGATTTTCTGTGGCCGTGACAGCCCTTCCTGCCTCGTGCGGAGCAGGCGGTGGATGATGCTGCGGGGCACATCAGGGTTGTGCCACTTCGTTAACTAAACACTGTGCCTCAGTGCCCAGTGACAGCAGGAGGTCCAGGCAGTGCTTGGTGCCATCCTGCTGATCTGAGGTGAACTCCTTTACCCAAGGGAAGACCCTAGGAAGCTAATGGCACAGATGACCCCATTCCCTGCACTGACCCCAAGCTGAGGGGTCCATGTGGGCTCTCATGGTCAGCTTGGAGGTGACGTCCACCGCCCATCTCACCATGGGGCTGCTGCAACCGTACATGCAAAGACAATGTAAGGCTCCCCTGGAAGGCTTTAACACTCTGACTTACTGTCAAACTTGCTGTATCCTGTCCAGCCCCACAGATATTCTCCAGGCTTGGTGGGATGATCCATCTCAAGCTCTGTGCAGGCGAGTTCTTCCCATACCTGAGACGTAAAACTTACCATGGCAGTGCAACATCCAACGATGCAAAGCTCTGCCTGAGGGTCATGTTGCCTGGCAAACACTTTTTATTCATAGAATCATCGAACATCTCAAGATGGAAGGGACCCATAGGAATCATCGAGACCAAGTCTCTGCTCCTCACAGGACTGCCTAAGACCAAACCGCATCACACCATTGGCTTCAAACTCCAGGTCTCCACAAGGCAGAGGGAATTCACATGATACAGAATAAGAGTGTCGCAGCTCCTCTTACTCTGTGTTTTCTGATACAAGAGAGGTAGCACACGCCTGCTGGAAACTGCTGTGCCTAAACCCTCTCTTGAGCTCTCTCCAGACTAATCCTTGCTTAAAACAACACTCCACAAGGGATGACTCCACAAGGCCAGTGATGGAAGTCAGGACTCAGTTTGGTGGATTAAAGATAGAGAGAAACCAAACTGTCCCCAAAACTGCCTGTTTGCTCAGTGTCTGCTAAGGACATCGGCACCAGAACACACCTGCAGTCCCTGCACCTGAGGCACTGACTCATCAGAGTGTGGGTGAGGGCACTAACAACACTGGATCACCTGTTCGGAGAAAACAGAGAAAAGTGTGTCTGTAACAGCAAACCTCCCCCCTGGCTGCTCCAGCTGTGCAGCTCTGTGTTTGTCTTCTCTCTCCCTACAGGATCCGGCCACCTTCTCATTGCGAGGGTTGATGACCTTGGGAAAGGGTGCGAATCTGGGGCTCTGGGAAGCAGAGTGGCTCCTTTACAGCTCTCAGGAAAAGCTTTATGGTCTCGACAGTGCAATGGGAAACTTTGGGAAGCAGCTGGTCACTGCGGAGAGGGAGCAGCTTGACTCTATGAAAAGCCCCAGCTTCTCTCTGGCGTTGGAGTCCAGCAGGCAGTGGTAGATGCAGAGATGAAGGGCTGGGGGAGCCTGAAGCTCCAGAAATGAGACATGTCCTTTGAATAGCCTCAAGTTAGTGACCCCTGAGCAAAGGGGCCTGTGGGAACAGCAGGATGCAAGTCTCTCTCAGACCCTTAACACCAGCACGCTGGCACGGATCTCCTCCCAGGTATTCCCACATCACCTGCAGCTACTTTAGCACGTTCTTCAGTGCAAAAGAGGTGCCAAAGCAGGAGGAGATGGCAGCCATCTCCCTGTCTGTAACCTGGGGGTTTCCATCCTTTGGCTGCAGGTTGGGTTCATTTCATTATTTTAGTTCAGCTGAAGCCTCCCTGCAGCAGAAATGACCTGGAGGTAGCAGAACTCATTGTCTTGAGCCGTTGCATGTGTTGGGGACCAGAGAGCACTCAAGGCATCTATGGGACTGATCTTCCAGTTCAATTTCTGGTTTGTTCATGCCAGCACCGCTCTGCAAACCAAACCAGCCTCAGTGTGTGGGACCAAACAGCAGTGGTGTTTCAGAAACGTGCTCCTGCCTGAAAAATGTTGAGGTGAAGGCAGCCTTTCACACCTTCTGGGTGCACTGAGGAGCCCCATGAGCCCCACTGACAGTTCCAGCACCACAACAGTCATTTGACATCTGCCCCAAGTACCTGACTCCAGGATGAATCGACAGGGAACATGAATCTTCTTTGTCTCACTGATAAGATCCAGAGAACAGGCTTGAAACCTGGCACTAGAAGAGGGATGAAGCAGAGGTTATCTCAGGATAGATGGTACAGAGGGCAGAAATCCCACTGCTGTTTCTGCTGTGTTAATCCCTGCAGTTGCTCCGAGTGGACAAGCAGGACCAAGGAAGCAGCACCTGGCCTTGGATCTGGCAGCTGGGGCTGATTACAGACCTGCCAAGATCAGAGCTTTTACCCTGCTCACATTCTCACACTATCTCCACCAGCATCACTCACTGCTTCTGGGGGTGGTGGGACAGGAGCTCCTGCCAAATCTCACTGCATCACCAATCAGTCATTCCTGGGCACCTCAGCACCCCTCACCTGGATTCTTAGCATCTCTCCTCCAGGCAGGTCTGGCACCTGGCCCTATGGCACTCCCAGACCTCAGCCCTCTTTTGAGAAGTGTTCCTCCATCAGCAATGCATCTCCTTTCCAGCCCTCCAAGCCCAGATATCCTGGCCCCTCTGCAACAGCAGGGGAACAATCAGCCCCCAGCTTCTGCTTCTGCCTTGTGTCTGGGACCTGGGATGTGGACCTGTGCTTAGTCCAGACGTAGCCAGCCAGGACATCCTGGTGGCAGCTGGGAAGCAGTAAGCTCCTGACAGGGAGCTGGAGAGTTGTGTTAGACGTGCGCTTGCCCAAGCACAAACCGCCTGCCAACATCCACCATTTCATCCGGTTTTGCCTGTGAAAACAGCAGGACTGACATAATTCACCCTGGCAGTCCTTGTCCAGGCCATGCCACGCTTTCCTCTGCTTTTCCAGCCAGGACACAGCTTTATTGTTTGGTGAAGTCAGTCTGGGCACAGGACCCAGGTTTGCTGTGTGAGGGAAAGCAGAAGAGGACCAGGGCTTAAGAGCTCCTCTGGAGAGGGGAAGGTGACGGGTTTGGATCTGTTGCTCTGGCCAGACACCGTGTTCAGTGATATCAGGATAGGAACAGCAATCCCAGCACACTGGAGATGTCACACCACGATTTACTGCTTCTCTAATAGTTTCCTAGCCCAGCAAACCTATGACAGATCATCACCTTTTAAGTAAGAAATAATTATTTTTCCTGCAGCAGCCCATTGCAGTGGGTTGCTTCTGCTCTGGGTGCTTCTGCAGGGGCACAGCTGGTAGGACCATTAGCCATGGCAGGGGAAGGGCCCAAAACCAGGAGCAGGAGCATTCCCACATGGCTCCTGTGGCAGAGGAGGAGGACTAGAAGGCACATCTTCCTCCAGCTTGCCTCCCTTTGACAAGGCTCTGGCAGCATAGATGGCCCTGCCAGGCTGGTAATGCCATCACCATCAAGAGTGAGTTGGGTGTTTCTCAGTAAAAGGAGACTGTTCAAGTCATGGGAGAAGAGAGTGAATGGTGTACAGCTGCTCATGCTCTTCCATCTGTAAATCAGGGATGTAGAATCTCAGGTCAGGCAATAACCGTGCATACAAACGAGAAGAATTTCCATCATAATAAATTCATAAGGGCCCATAACAAACATTTCTTGTTTGTTTGTGCAGAACTGTAATAGTGATCTGATTACACAAATAACAGGAAACCTCAGAGGAAGCCAAAGGGCAGAGCAGTCCCGGGCAGAGCACAGGGGAAGATTAATACCATTGCTCACGAGATGTGACAACACCTACCCTTGGAACATGAAGATATCTGGGAGTTAATGAAGAGATAGGAGCATGATAATAAAGATAAGCATGTCTTTTTGGGTTAGGCTGCCCCACTGAAATCCTTATGCTGTTTGATAATGCAGTTCTTCAAAACCATGCTGATGACAGCCTTGCAAAGGCAAGATAATTTATCTTAAAATTGAACAGAGAAACCAGGAGGCATAGAATGTGGCACCCAAATATGGATGGCAGTGTCCTTGCCAAGGAGGCAAACAACCTTATTAAGAGAGAAAGGAGACGTGAAGGCTGCATTAGCAGTGAAAGGGAAGTCCAGGGGAATATAATTACAGTGAGGGATTCATCTCTGCGCTCAAACTGCCAGGCTTGAGGAGCCGACAGTCATTTCATGTGGGGAGCATCGGGAGACAGATAGCACCATTTCTAGGGCAGGAGCTGCGTGCATCAAACTCGTTAGTGCTGAAGGCACATTATCAGGTGAATTTAAAGGTAAGAGAAGTGCAGCAGTAAACACTGACTGAGCACTGCAGCAGGAGCTGTCACCACTGCAGGAGCAGCCCAGCGCTCTGCCCACACTCCTGCAGCCACTGTCAGTGCTGCAGGGCACAGCCATGGCATCAGGAGCTGCCACCTCTGACACCTCCACAGCTCATTGCCATCACCAACAGCATCTGAAGGGCTTTCCAGTCTAGTCTCTGTATTTGTCCCCAGTAAGGACCGGCGTGAGAGACACTGCAATGGTTTTGCACGCTGTGGAGCACATGGCAAGTGGCAACAGCAGAGCACACAGGAGAGTGAAATGCCTTCGGGCCGTGTTCTAAAGGAGCTGAAGCTTTCTGAGGCAAAACAATTATCAGGATATTGAAGAGTCGGAACAGTTTCTGATTTACAAGAAATGTGGAGATTTCTGCTCTGCAGACCTTGTCCTTTGTGTTTGAAACACAATGAATGAACTGCTCATCCATGTTTCAGATAAACTTGGAATTTACTGAACAATGAAGGATTATGAAGCTTATTACCAGACTGAACTACAGATTCCTTATGGCGAGGGGGGATCAAGTACCTCTGCTGCCATGTAATGGCACTGCACCAGTGTGTGCAGACACAGAGGCGCTCACGCCCAGTTCACATCTGGGAACCCAGCAGTAATTGCTCTTCTGACAAATGCATGAGTGGTAAAAAACCCTCAAACTACAAGAAGAACAACCAGAAGGCAGCAGCAGTCCAAATTTCTGAACTGTGGTTCCTTACCCAATGCCAGAAGTTTGAATTATTTACATCTGGGTCATGAGTGAATGATGTCCAACAGGCCTCTGCACCCTTGACTGGCATCTCAGCTGCCTGCCATGTCTGGGAGAAAATTCTGTAAAGCTGGGAATGTCTAATCATGGATGCAATCTGCAGCAGCCTAAGTCAGGCTCAGCCGGGCCCCAGGAGCTGCAGAAGGGACAAAGGTCAGAAAAAACAGCCAGATGAGGCCAGGCATCCTCCCTGGGAGCATCCCCACTCACCTCCATCCTCAGTGCTGTGCTCACATGTGTCCCTGCACACATTTTGGGATGCCAAATCCAGTGCCCGTGCAGCCAGGCAGTGTCTCTCCTGGAGACACTCCCACTCCAGACAGCAACCCCTGTTAGATGCAGAGGCACAGCATCACCTTCACACACACACACACGGCAAAGGCATGGGAACCCCTTTTGATCCTTTCTGAGGCATCTGATGTTCAGGGATGGGCATCACAGGCAGCAGAAACACTTTCACTTCCTCACTTGGGTTTACCAAGCTCTTCAAAGACGTTCTGGAGCCTGAGGCTGGAAGGGGTAGATAAGTTTCAGCTGTTGAAATGATGAAGAACAAGCTTTTAGAAATGACAGAGTCATTTTGAAATACTGATGCATCAAGAAACCTCACACTCTGGAAGTACAGGCTTCAGGTGGCCAAGAACACCCTGTCTAGTATCAGAAACAGTGTGGCCAGCAGCACTAGGACTGTGATGGTCCCCCCATTGCAACGAAGAGATGCTGAGACAAGATAAATTAATCAGCTAGATGGAAAAATCATTCCTGGCAGGTGCTGCCACTCAGCTGACACGGCCCCTGGTTTAAGCAGAATCTTTCTCATAGTGCAGGAGGGTAGACGGTCTTTGCAGAGATTTCCAGGAAACATATGATGCAAGGAAAGACCCAAGAACTCTGTTTAGAGTTTTTGGGGAGGTAATTTATTATCACCGACGGACACACAGAAGGTGTGTGTGCCCAAAGGCAGAACTCATCAGTTCATATACAATCTTTTCATAATATGCATAAACAGGAGGGGATATTACAATTAATAGTTATCACCCTGTCTGCGTCTGCGCGGTTTGTCTTGGGGGTCTCAGGTGTGGTCTCTTGAGTGACACTGGTGTGATCTCTTGAGTGACACTGAAGACCTTTTTCACAGTAACTTTCCTCCTTGGCAAGAGTGCCAAGCTGTAACAGACCCAAGCCCGGGAAAATAGCCTTGAACATCTTGTTACCCACCTAGCTCTGCTGTTTGAAGAGTAGTTGTTCTCTTCTCTCCTCTTTATCTGGACTTCAAGGCTGGCAACCAGACACTTTTGTTTTACTAACCCCCCACGTTCTTCTCAGCCAGCCTCAAAGCGCATTCACATTCCCCCTATGTTTCACAGCACATCCCTTCACACAATTCTAACTGCAGGTATATCACATACCTGAAGGTCATACTTAGCTCTGCAAGAAACCTGTTGCCGTAGCGGTGCAGCGTTGGACATCGAGCCTGACACAAGGTCAGGAGTGTGCATGCACACAGATGGGAGGTAACGGTGTGGTTAGTGTGTACTGCTGCACACAACAGCACACCACGAAGTGTTTGCACCGCCGTGCAGTGCTGCCGCTGCAACCTGGCTGCTATTAATAATTCCACCAGCATTGTATGCAATTAAATAATTAAATAATTGCTCGAGTGTTGTCATTAAACCAATTAAACCAGGTTGTACCTACTGCGTATGTGAACACAACTTCAGAGAGTTTTGAGATCATTTTTTTTACAATGTGGGTGGGTTTTATTTTATGAAAAAAAGTAAAACTCAGTTTGAATTGAACATTCAAAATGCCTCATTATTCAAAAGAATTAGGCAGCTTGAAAGATCCGGTATTGAAAGTGTCGACCTCTGTTGTTAGTGGCAGATAATGGATTTCAACACACTTTTTGTGACGATGAAATAATCCTTCATCTCTGTCATTAGCATTTTGCTGCCTTATTCTCTTAAAGTTTCCTCTCATGCCTCTTCACAAAATAATTGAGGCCAGAGATATTAATCGTGTGGCTCAGTCTGCTCCTGTCTGTCTGTGCTGTGTTTGAAAACAAAATGCAGCCCAACTTTCAGAAGTTTTTATTTAACACCAAGGTAGACAGATTTCTTTTGTTCCCAGGATTATAAAACATGACAGAGCAAGAGAGAAAGAATTAACATTTTTAGCCAATTAAATTAAACTGAATGTCTGAGATAGATAAGACAGCTGAGCTACTTAAAAGGAAGAAAATGAATGTGCCTGCTCAGGTGTGAGATCCCTTTCCTGTAATAGATTTCACTTCCCTTTTTTGACATGTTTTCCATGATTTAGGGAGAAAGCAACAGACTGAATAAGGGCCAAGGAGCCGCTTCTTTCACCCACTCTCTTGTGCCTAAACAGTTCCAATACCTTGGCCTGGGTTCAAACAGTTTGTCTCAATCAGAACAGAAACTTATATTAGATCTTTTTTAAAAGTGTATTTAGCACAACCTGGTGATTCTGGATAAAGGAAGTTCATTCTCAGGCAGCGAAAGAGCAACTTTTTTCTTTTCCAGATTCTCCTTCCATTGTTTAGATCAAAACAACCAAAATTCACTGGAATTTTCAAAAGTCTTTGTGTAACCCAAACCCAGGACGAGGGAGCAGCAATGGCACCCACACACAGCTGGGCATCAGCATCCCCATTGGCTCAGACCCAGCAGTCAGCCCACAGGCACCCCACTGCTGTATCCCCACTGAGCATCACCCAGACCATCACCCGCTGGGGCCACCCAGCATCACTCACTTAGAGAAATCTCTCAAAGTTGTGTATTGATAGTGCACTAACAAAAAGACCTTTTTCCAAGGGGAGGGAAGTGCTGAGTTTAGGGGGGGCCATGCTGGCTCTTGATCCCACGGCCACAGCCAGGGACACAGAGACCACTTTCCCCCCAGCCAGTTTTCCCCGCCCCGATATCCATTTGATTAGGTAACGTGGCGAGTTATCCACTACACTGAGTCTGCACTGAGCAGAAGGCGAGGGGAACAGTTAATCACAGAGTGCCTGTGTTGTCCTGCTCGTGCCCTCTCAGGCAGTGCGTTTCAGTATTTCTAAGATTTACTAAAGCCATTTCAATTCTCTACTTTCCACAGCAGAGTGAGCTCCCAGGCGCAGCGGAACCCCGGCTGTAGGTGTGCTGGGTCAGCTGCGGGGCTGAACTGGGCAGGACTGGGGGAATCAGCATTCCGGGCAGGCGCTGGGAGCACAGCAGGGTGAACTTCCTCATCAGGAGGCACAGACATGTGAGGGAAAGGAGCCCCGACACCGAAATCAAGGCGAGATGTTTATTTCGGAGGGCTCTGTTATGCATCGTCTGAGAAAACACCAATCAGCAGTGGAAATTATTTTTGGAGAATCTGAAGAAACAGTCAGGCTCTTGCATGTCATCTGCATAACAACGGCACCCGCGCTGCCCTGATTAAAAACAGAGCGAGAAAAACAGGCGCAGCAGAAGGAGCCACGGCCCCAGTGGCAGCAAGGTAGGAACAAAGCCTTTTCTCCACCATAGCCCAAACATGGACATTCACTAAAACAGTGATGATTAAGCAAGAGAAGGAACGGGACTCGGAGATTATACAGAAGGAGGTGAAAATTTTCGTTCACCTCGCGGTGGCTGACAGCAGCTGTCAGACCTGGACCCGGCAGGGCAGGTCCGTGCCCTTGGCTCCCACTGAGCGGGAACTGCTGATGCCAGAGGCAGGGGCCAGTGGCTGCCCAGGCATCCCGGCGCTCTAAAGTCATTCAAGATGTGTTTGAAACTGAAGCTCCCTTCCCCATAGCACCTCAGCAAGTGAAATAAAATGATAAAGTCTGCAAAGAAACTGCCTTGGGCGCAGCCCTTCTGCAACTCACAAAAGCCCCTTCCCAGCCCATCCCAAGCTTCAGCAAACCTCTAACTGCAGAGAACACAGCACAGTGACCCTGCAAGGTCATTCCCACCAACTGAGCTGGCTGAGTCCTACTTGCCCTCAGCAACAGGCAGCACCAGATGCACTGGGAAGAGTTGTATCGATGGGAGCATAGGGGCTGAGGGTGTTGCCAGGAGAAGGAAGGAAAAAGGTGGTCATTGATGTTGCCTGGAAAGGGGGAGGAGAAGGGACTTATTGGTGCCTGCTCAGCCAATGCTGGGAGGTCACTGGTGGTGTCGAGCTGTGTCGTGAAAAGGCCAGTCTGATGTGGCTCTGCCAGTCCAGCATAGCTCATCCTGTTGGAGGCTGGAAAAGGGTCTAGGGGAGTCCTTCCCCATGCCCTTCTCAGCTGCGTGCACTGGGATCACACAAGCCTGTTGTGTCATTTTGGATAATTTTTCTTCAGTCATCCTCTGAGAAGGAGTGGGAATAAACAGCCAACAAAAACTTGCCAAGAGATATTTGTTTCTTAATCCATCCCAAAATCATCAGCCTGAGGGGAGAGCCTGATGTGGAACTCTGGCAAAGTTACTAGCAACTAGAGTGGGGTTTTATAATGAGGAGTATCTGGCAAACTTTTTTGTCATCATTACCAGCATCATCTCCAAGCATTGATTTCCTTAAATGCAGCAGGGTAAGTGAATATAATGGAGAACAAACAAATACTGTTCTGTATTTACTGTTCAGCCTACCGTGTCTAAGTACAGATCATTCCTTAGGGTAACTCGGATTCTTCTGCACTTCCTCAGCATCACATCTCCACAGCTTTGCAACCCTTCCAGACATGGGTCTCTCCGACTGGCCTGGGCAGCCTGGGAACCCATGTGGGGCAGAAACTTCAACCTGCCCTGGGACAACTTGAGGCCGGTTCCCGTCATCCTTGACCCAACCTTCTGAAATTCACGGGGTTGCAGAGAGCAAGGAGGTCCCCCATGAGCCTCTTTTTCTCCAGTTAAACCCCCCCACCAGTTTCCTCTGCTGCTCCTCAGAGCCCTGAAGCTCCAGACTCTTTCCAGTTTTGTTGCCCTTCTTAAAGGCTCTGATTAAAGCCTCATTATCTGAACCTCCTGCAGCAGCACATCACTGATTTCAGAGAGCAGCTGCATTTGCAGTCCCCAGCCTGTTAAACTGAACCATACTGAGCACGCTGGGTGTATTTCAGTTTTAACATGTGACAGAAAGAGATGTCTGGAGTGCCCTAGCTGACACAGTACGTTGTAACTGCATTCAGAACTGCATGTGTGGATCCTGTTCGTTTCCTGCCTTGTTTTCAGTCTCATTAGCTTCAGCTCTGCACCTCTCGCCCAGATGAGCCAGCGCAGGTTTCCCTGTGCTGCACCACCTGCACCAGCATTAATTCCATTTCAGCCAGCCCCAGGTGCAGATGGGCACAGAGAGGAAGGGCCTGTGTCCTCTGAGCAGGGTGCCATGGGGTGTGAACCGGGATGTCATCCCCAGGCACCCTAATGCGGCTGCTGAGTCCTGCTGCCCCTTCCCTCACCCTTCCAGGGCCCAGGAATGAGCCAACCAAAAATTTCATGCTGACATTGAAAATGTCTTGTTTGCTTCTCAGCTCTGCCACATCTTTGTGAAAAAAAAACTGCATGGAAAGAGCCGTTTAGATGATTAAGCACTTTCCTAAAAGAAAAGAAAATAATTAGACACCCCCCCAGCCTCCCAGAGGAGATGCATTGGTTGCACAGTGGCATATTGCAGCCCCAGGTTCTGACCACCCCAGTCCCTGTGTCATCCCACCCACCCATCCCTTGGGCCTTGCCACTGTGTGGTGACATGGGTGCTCACAGGGCTGGAGCATCCCTGGGTGCCCAGGAAGGACCTGACCATCGTGGCAGCCTGGGCTGGGCAGAGCACCAGGAGTAGGGTGGGAGGGTGGTGTAAGAGCAGGTCTGTGCACCAGCATTTCAGAAAACCTGCCTGGGAATGTTTCTGTACAACTTGGTCTAGGTGGTCCTGCTCTGGACTCGGTGGTCTTTTGAGGTCCCTTCCAATCCCTGATGTACTGTGATGCTGTGAAACTGTGAAAGCGCTCTGCAAACTTCCATTGCACAGGACCAGCAGGATGGTCTGCAGGGTGCCAGAGCCACCACTGAAGCCCCTAGAGGAGGCAGTTCTGGCACTGGAAGGAACTGCAGGGGGTTTTTCCAGTGTGAGTTTGGTCTCTTCAGTGGGGATTAGCTGAGTTTGTGAAGTCCGGTGGTTTCATTCTCTGCCTTTTCTGTTTGTTTCTATGTTTTGTTTTCTATAAACACTAGAAGGAAGGGTCTTGCAGGCAGGGGGTGCAGCGTCTCATCTCTGGAGGGATGGGTGATTGTGGGCAGCCTGCTCAAGACATGGGACAGATAGGAAGGGAGCACCTCAACCCAGCCCCGGGATTCGCTCTGGAGATGCTGTCTCTGCCTTCCCCAGCCATCACTGTGGTTCCCCATCAGCCTGCAACCAGCTCTGGCTCAGTTATTTAATTTACACAGTGCTGCTTGTTAAAGAGTCTCTGCTATTATCCAGTGAAGTTATTATTCTAGATGAGAGCTGTGCGGATACAGTAATGGAATATATGACTATTTGTTTGAATCCTAAACTAATTTCAGAGCGAACATGCATGTGACATCTCTATATTCATGTCCAATTTCCATTTACATTGGAACTCTGCTAGTAAGAGTCTCTGGTAAGTTCATTCTCAAGTACAGTCCACCCACATTTGTCATAAGAAAACAAATGCAGGCAAAGCTTTACAGCTTGGCTCCACGTCCCTAGTCCCTCAGCGGGGAGTCAAGCACAGCACAGCGCGTGGCGCAGGAGCAGAGCACCACAGGTGTTACAGAAAACACAGGCAGTGCACTCAGCAGCCGATGGGGAGGGTGAACCAAAACAGGACAGAAAACCCAGTGGCACATGTCAGTCACTCCCACTGTGAGCAGCTGCTTGCCCAGGGGCATCCCAGCCAGGGACCCACTTCAGACAGTGACCAACAGTGAGTCTGGGACCAGCGCTGGAGCTTCAAATCTTCCCACCTCTTATCCCCCAGCTATGATTTTATTTTTAATCTTTTGTAGTCAGATGAAAAAATCAGCTTAATTAACAGAGGGGAAAACTCTCTTTCCTATTCTCCGTTTTGTGATCCAGTTCTGTGGCGGTTCTTGCTGAGGACTCCAGGGCATCTCAGCCTTTTGAAACCTCTCTTTTGTCCCTGCCAACAAAGCAGTACCATTGATAGCTGGAAGATGGATGAAGTTGTACTGTTCTCACTAAATACCTGAGGAACAAAGAAAAGTTTTATTTTTAACTAAAAGTTACCCACTCTGATGCGTGAGGATGTTTTTATTTGAAGTTACCTGAGTTCCTACTCAGATAAAATAACATCCACTAATGATGGGCAGGGAACTGATGCCCTTGATGTTCCCTCTGCAGAGTCCTGCCCAGGCTGTAGCATGGAGTCACCTTATATTTTTGAGCAAACACTAACTCATTCCCACTTTAAAAATTAATTCCCATAACAAACTATCACCATCCTGTACTTTTCAGCAGCAGAATCTCACCACAGATACTCCCAAGCGGCTCAAGACTCCCTGGAGAGGCAGCAGCTGTACCCAGTCATCTTGGAACCACAGACTCCTCCTTGGCCAAACCAGCATCTGTGCTCTTGCAAATCAATTTATTTGGTCTAAATGACACCTCCAGTTTAGCTTGGCTACTCCTGCGCTCAACTTTCCCTCGTTGCAGAGCGCCCAGCACTCTCTCATCCTCAGCATTCTTGAGTGGAACTCTTGCGCTGACCTTTTCAAACACAATTATTCTTACTTCCCACGGAAGGTTGAGACTTTTAAGCAGATGAATAGATTTGCCCTTATTCCTCCTATGCAGAGTAAAAATGATCAATAGCAACACCCGACCCGTTTTCTGTCTCCTTTCTCTCTCCCTCGTATCTTCACAGGAACGAATAAGTTCTGAAGATGTCCAACCGCCAGGTCTCCTGCGTGCAATTCCAAAACAGAAGATTCAGGTTTCATGCATGATCTGGTTCAAGTTTTATGCCAGAGACTTGGACTGGGCTGACTCAAACAGTAAAGACCCAAAGTGTCAGAATCCAGTAATACTTCCCTAAAATAGTGCTCCCTCCTTATGCTCCACAAGGTCCTCAGCTCCACAGGCTTTTGTTGGGATCATCTCATTCAGCAGTGCTTTTCTGCAGTCCCTGTGGTTGTTTTACACTCAGTACTGACTGTAACCAAAGGGAGACTCAGTATGACCCTGCCTAAGGGCTCCTCTGGGACAGGTTCCAGTAGCCACCTGGGACACTCTAGGACATGCTCATTCAGAGAGAAGGAATTCCTCATCCAGTGCCACCTTATCTGCCATCCCTCTGAAGTCACTCAAGCCTGTTCAAAGGTCTCCAACCTTCATCTTCAACACCCAAATGCATTCTCCACCTCCAATGGCCATAGGCATCACCATCCAAGAGCTACTGTGTTCTCTAAGCAGCTTCTGACTGGGGCTGCAAAACCACCCCAGATCTCACTGCGCAGCTTAAAGTCACTCCATTGAGCCTCCCCCGGCAGACAAGACACTGGCACTGAAAACTGCTTGCAGGAAAACACAGAGGAGATGTGTCCATCAGTCCAGACAGTTTAAGAAGGACTCAATGAACAAGGCTAGTCAGCACAGGGAACCAGCAGGAATTTTTGCCTCAGACCGCTCTTGTTTGTGGGTTGAAGCCCATGGGTTGGGGTCTTTTCCATAGCACTGCCACAAATGGCATCTTATAGAAAAGTCCACATCTTCTTTGCCCTCCTGAGGACCCCAACACAGAGACTTTTGTGTTTATAAGATAACTCCAGTTTAAAGTCAGTGCCAGCAAGATTATGCAAATAATTGATGTTTTATTTGTTTCGTTACTGTCAGGCTCCTTGAAAATAGAAGAAGTAGTAATAATAAACACAGAAATGAGTCTACCTGCATTTACTTCTCTCAGTGCAGAAGGGCAATTTCAGTTTTCCATTGTTAACACCTTTCAGCACTCTATTTTGACAAATTTAGAATGTAAATATTTTGAAATTAAATATTGATTTTTTTAAAAAATTGAAATAAATTGCTGTCTCTTCTGGAAAATGTTTCAGCTCACACTGCTTACTAAAATGTGACCCACATCTCTAATGCCTCGCCAAGCTCTTATTTTCATCCTGAGTTATTTCAGGGGCAATGAAATGCGTGAGCCAGGGCCACCTCCCTGCCTCAGCAAAACAAAAGGCACAACATCATTTTCCGAGATGTGCATCCATGCATTCGTGCCTCGTGACCTTGTGTGACCAGGACTGCCGACGTTTCTTCCCTTGTGATTCCCCGGCTCTGCCAGGCCCTCGCGTGACAGTGCCTCAGCTTTGAGCTGCTCTTTGTAGCAGCTGGAGGCAATGCGAGACCTGAGGAGTCTGCTGGGTCTTCTCTTTGGAGAGCACTGGGGTGGGGATGTGTAAAGCTGTTCTCGGGCTGCTTCTGCCTGACAGAAAGTGAGAGGTGCCAGGAGTTCCACAGGAGCTCAGTGGCCAAGAAGAGTGTTGGAGTTTTGAAGCAAATCTGGCTTTGAACTTGAAGCATATCGTGGTTTGAAAACTAGTAGAATTTTCAGACTTATAGGTGTGTGCTTTTATGAAGAAAAGAAAACATCCTGTGCTTTAAGAGGCTTCTCTTCCCCGGAACTGTCCCAGGGGAAGTGACCTGTCACGAAGTCCCGTGGTCAGGACAGTATAAAAGACCAGGGAGCGAGTTCCTCCTCCCCTTTTCCCGCTGCACAGGCAGCCCGGGCACGGGGCTTTCAGCCTCGTG
>JAOXOE010000441.1:45687162-45715175 GCA_028565055.1 Phoeniculus purpureus
CAATCCATTGTCTGGCAGATTTATCCGAGATCTCACTGAGACCTGACTGCTTTGGTTTCCTTTCCCCTTAAAACCTGTGAGCAAAGCAGTTTTCTTAGTTTCAACCCGTTACAAAGCAAAATCCTTTTTCTTCTCTATTTCCATGGTGAATGGCTGCACTTTGTTAGTTCAAAGATGGGAGAACCGTGCCTGTGCCCTAACCAAGGGAAACACAATATGTTGGAGGGCAGCTGCCTTCTTCCTTCTGCGCTTTGAGTCTCGTGAGGCTCTGGACATCTCCTGAGAAATCACTGGAGCACAATTTGCAGTGCCTGTATTTTCCCTGGCATCCAACACACCTGTGAGGTTTGAGCTCATGGCTACCAGGACAATGGCTCAGTGATGGCTCTTGGCTTATTAAACCATGAGCTAAAGCTGCATCTTCTGGGATCATGCTGCTGGGTCAGTGGGGTTGGCTGTTTTCTCATTTATAATAGAAAGGAAATACTTCTGCTCTTGAATTAGAAGCCCTCTTTGTCAATGGCTAACACCAGAGGGGTGTCCTCACAGAATCACGAACATTAGGGATTGGAAGGGACCATGAAAGATCATCCAGTCCAATCTCCCTGACACAGCAGGATCATCTAGATCCAGTCACACAGGAACATGTCCAGGTGGGTTTTAAACATCTCCAGACAAGGAGACTCCACAACCCTTCCTGGGCAGCCTGTTCCAGTGCTCTGTCACCCTCACCATGAAGAAGTTCCTTCTCATATGTATGTGGAACCTCCTCTGTCCCAGCTCACACCCATTGTCCTCTTGTCCTATCATTAGATGACACTGAGAAGAGCCTGGCTCCATCCTCCTGACACCCACCCTTCACATATTTATCAACATTAGTAAGGTAACCCCTCAGTCTCCTCCAAGCTAAAGAGACCCAGCTCCCTCAGTCTTTCCTCATAAGGAAAGTGTTCTGGGTGATGCCTGTGCCATGCCTGGCCATGGAAATGGAGCTGGTGTGGTGATGGAAGCCTGCGGGATGCAGAAAGGAGTGAGGTCTGTGACAGTGAGCTGGCAGGGCCCCTGACACACTTGTTCTGGGGGGTTCTCCATGCAGATCTGTCAAAGCTGCTCATGCCACTGGAGTGCAGCCCCAGGTACCTCAAAGTTATGGCCAGAGAAGGAGTATGGGCACCACTCTATGCCCCAGCGAGCCACCATGGACTCCACTGCTTCAGTATTTGCCAGGAAATATCAGTGAAGTACCTGGCTCTGAGGCCAGGATTCATTAAGGGATTGCAAAATAAATAAAAGGCAAATATTTCTGTGATGCTGAAAGCTCATTCTGCAGAGGGAAGCCTGTCCCTGCCCCTCTGTATGTTCGCCTGGGTGTGATTGTGTGTGAGGGGGCACGGGGCCGAAGCCGTAGCTGTGTTCTGCAGAGTCTGTTAGGCTGTTACAGTACATTTGGCAGGCTTCCTGCTATCCTGTTCCTTAAATAATCAGAGCACATTCTTGTTCTCTCTCTCTCTCTCTCCTCTCTCTCCTCTCTCTCTCCCATATCAGTACCAGCCGGTCCCTGATGGTAGGGATGGGAAGTTCAAAGCAGGCAGAAGGCGCTGCTGCTGCATTCTTGCAGGGCTGTGGCACTGAAACTGAGTCAATGAGGGAATTATTCGTGAAGAGCACACTCGTGGGTGCAGGGTGCTCTTCACAAGGCATTTAAGCTTGAGGTTTTGTTGTTAAGGACTCAGGAGCTCTTTCCTCTCCCCATCACATTGCCTTCGCTGGGGTGCCCAGCTGCCCTGCATAGTGGGGCAGGACAGGGGCAAACAGCCACCACCGGTCCTGCTCTGCCAGAGGCCATCAGTGACTGCTCACAGAAATGTGCAGCCACACACGAGAACTTCACGGGGTGAGGGGGAATCCAAATGTCTCCATGAGACACAGGTGTGTCTCCTCCCTCTTCATGCCAGTGCAATGTGACCACCAAAGAAAAGCCCGTGCCAACACCAGTGTCAATTAGAAATTAGAGTCATCCACAGAAAGGGAAATAAAAAGTGCCTGGAGCCAGGAGATCTTTCCTGCTTCGTATCGGCAGCTCCCGGTCAGGGTTCGGTGCAGTGGCACACTGTGCTGCTCCGGCAGGGTTGCCTGCCTCAGCCTCTTAAACAGCAGCTGCCTGTTTTTTAAAGCCATCCCGAGTATTTTCTCTGTGGGGTGTGATGGGTTTGCAGTGCCAGTGAGAAGATGAGCTATTGCGAGAACAGAGCAGCAGCAAAGATCGAGAGAAAGGAATGCAAAAAAGCTTCTCCCCTCTGCAAGTCCCTGCAAACCAGTGCCAGGAACAGCACCAGCAGCAAAGCTGTGAAACCTGACAGAAATTCACAAGCGATCCTGGGACTAAACACGAAAGTGACATCTCCAGGCCAACCAACAGCTATGGCAAAAGCTGCGAGCAAGGGTCGAAAAGCAGAGAAGGAACAGGGCCATGTGAGCCTTTCCTTCCATTTCCAGCCATGCACACACATCTACAGTAGCAGGACAGGGCACTTGCAACCAGTTCTGGAGACAGCACGATCGACCCAGGTACGAGCAGTTACCTAACTGACTATTCTTCAAATTAATTTAAAATTGTGCCGCTTCTGTTGCTGGTAAAAATGGACTCAGAGTCCCACAAGGGCAAACACCCTCTTTTCTAGAGGGGAACAACTGCAGCACAAGCTCCTGGTTCACTCCAGTGAGTATCTGCAGGTAAACGAAGCCACAGATTATGTGGAGGCTGAGTTCTGCCAGCACCCAGGTTCTCACACCACTGTCCTTCTGCTCTTGTCACCACTGGGTGACCTCAGCACATCAAGTACTCCTATTACTTCACAGCTCTATTTTGTAATTAATTCTTTGCTGATGCTCTCGTCGTCACAAATGCTTTCTTGTCCATATTCTTCTAAGATCAGAAGTGTTACTTGTGGGTCCCCATGCTGTGCCTCTTGGCAGTGCCCTAGAGCAGAGTTCACTGGAGCAGAGACCATCCTCACCCGAAAACTAGCAACGTTCCTGCAAGTTAAAAAAGAACCATCAGCTCCACGAGACCAACCAGACATCCCTGAAGGTTCTGTGTGTGTAACATAACCACAGCAAGAAGGAGGAGAATTGGGAAAGATCTTGTGAAGTTCACAGGGAGGTGGGCAGAGCATGGACTCACTGCTGTCTGAAGCCCCCAAGTGAAGAACCTCTGCAGGAAGCTGCAGCTGGGCACTGTCAGAGGAACAGAGTTGGGACGGATTAGCTCTCTCCCCATTTGGACAGCGGTAGTACAGAAAGGCACCAGGAAGCCTGGGGAACTGTATAATTAACAGTGAACTTAATATTAAACCTCTTTTGTATCGCAGTGAACCGCTTGCACAAAAATAGCTGTTTCCTGCGCAGCCAGCACATCTAAGCGCAGATTAAAGAGCCTACATTTCACATTTCCGAAATTCTGTGGCTTTTACCCCTCGAATTTATTAACTTCAGATGCGTATCTCCAATCCCAGAACAGCTTAGAGCGTGATGCAAGGATGAGCCCTCACAGGATCAGTGGCAACCTAGCAAGGTCAGCCCCATCCTCCGGTTTCCATGGCGATCGCTGTGATAATATATAACATGGCAACACCATCTTTCTACCGGTTCCTACAGCTCAGCTCTTGGCTTTGTCTGAGCTCCCTTGAAATGGAGGTGAGATAAAAAGGGAGCTAACAGCCAAGAGGGGACAACCAGGGAACTGCCTATGAGTACACTGGGTGCTTTGTGCCCATCCGCTTCTCAACACAGATTTTTATTCAAGTGCCTGGTGTGTTAGAAAGCTCCAGCCTTCTGGTGCTGCTGCCCTTCCTGGTCTGGATCCTGAGGAGAGAGTTATTTATTTTGCTGACCAGGATGTGTTTTCCCCAGGAGCAAAACTACAAGGTTTCCTCAGCTCAGTTACTAGGACTCTCTCCTGATGGAAGCGAAGTGTCCAGTGGGTGGCAAGGAGAATTCTGGTGCTGGAAAAAGAAGCAGTGCATCTGGTACCCAAATGTACCAGAGCACCTGGAGAGGATGATGCTGTGACATGGTCCAGCACAGCCCAACTCACACTCAGGCAGGTGGGGCCAGACCCTTTTCATATGTGACAGGAGGCTTCTTTCCAAGGAAGATTAACAGTCTTTCAGCAAAAATCCTACTGGTGTGTGATAATGAAAGCTTTTCAAAGCTCAGCTCTCTGGAGTGAGAGCCAGCCTCAATTTCTGTATTTAGAAGGTGAAAGTGCTCACAGAGCAACATTTCTAGTTTTGATTAAATACTAAAAAGCTTTTAATAGAAACAAAATGTTGTCAATGATCGGCACTGTGTCCCAGTTGGGGAATTCTGGAATTATTTAGGTTTGCAGGAATATACCTGTGTTTTTATCTCTACATGTGGATATATGTATGTGCACACACATCTATAAATTCATATGTGACCTCCTCGAGCACTCCATAAACTTGTCCCTGGAGAGCAGTCACATCAGCTGCTCTCCCGGAGACCCTTCTTGCCTTCCCAAGCCTCATTTTTAATTTGTCTGTTTGTGTTCTCGAGTGTTTGTGAAGGCTGGAAGGAGGACAAGGCATCAGTCAGAAGCACTCCCAGAAGATCCCAGCTGATGCTCTGCTCACCATTCATGCACGGGTGCAGCGAAGGGTGGAAGCCTGGGTTGTGTGGTGCTGGGGAGCTGAGAAGCCTGGTCCTGCTCTGGAGGTTTGAGGGTCTGCAGCATCGTGGGAGTGGGGTGAGACATAGGGGCTGCAACTTGTGTTGGGGCTGTTCAAGAGCGATGCTGGAGCAGAATTTCTGCTGTCCTTCTCCTGCAGATGTCAGAACATTCCACCCACCTTTTCCTTGTGAGCACAATAGACTGTTCCAGCAAAAATTGGGCAACTTTTGAGGATCATTTACCTGGAAGGGGAAAGACTGCTCCTGGAGTAACGAGTGCCATGTGAAACTTCCTTCTGGAGGGAGCATTCTAAGGAGCAGCCAACGTGACTGTAGGCCAGCAACTGTTCCTAGACACCTAATCGTGTCTGTTCCAAGTGGCCTTGCCCTGCAGTCTAAATGGAGAGAGGTAGAAATGGATCTGTCATTGTGATGCACTCTATTATCATATTTTAAAGCTGTCTTCAGCTGTAACAAGCGCTGAGGTATTTTCTAGAGTGATGAAGTATTTAATAAAAATAAGACAAAGAGTCACTGGAGACCTTCGTGTCTTGTGTGCCCTTTGAAATACATTACTGGTCCAAAGATATTAGCTTAATACTCTCTTCTGGTTAAAACTGTGATTCATCACCTAAAAGGAGAAAGGTTTCAATGGATCTGCAGAACCCTTTCAGCTCCATTCAGCGTATCTGGATAAAATTTCCATACAGAGCTTGTTTCCTCCGTGTAGAAAAGGAGGCGGATTATAAAGGACACCATTGTCTGATGAGAATATCTTAACACATGAAAGGGCAGATTAAGCAATTTCTAGACCTTTCAGTGCGAATCCGCTCCACTGAACCTGACATTCCCTACCTGCAGTATTTGAGGTTTGAGCCTGGGGCCGATCCTGCCCCACTGGGACAGTGCCAGCCTCTGGCAGACTCACCAGCCTGTGCCAGCCTCATGCCGGTGCCCAAAGTGCAGAAACCTGCAGTGATACCTGTGCTTGTGCCTGTCTGATCTGCAGGTTTGTGCTCCGTGCTATTTGCTTCTGACTCTCTTGTTCATCTCTGCTCATCCTGTAGCCAGATGTGTCCTTTGGAGCCCTTATTCCAAAGGCAAAGGAAGGTTTGCAGTGGCTCCAGCCAGCACCATGACCTTCAGTGTGCTGGTCATGGTCACACACAGACCCCAGAAGAGAGCATGAAACCAAAGGTACATTTGTAGTGGCTTTTCCCTTTCTTCCCCACCCCTTTATTCTGTGGCAGGATCGATCCCACAGCACCAGCTTGGGGTGAAGCCTCTCTTGTCCTGACTGTCTTCACATTGGCCTGGAAGGGCCAAGCCAGGAACATCCCTGCACTTCTTGGATGGAGAAGCAACTCCAAAGCCCTAGTATAGGAAATCAAACTCTGAACCACACTGGATACCACCATCAGCTTAGGGGTCGGGGCACTGTGACCCTGCTGGCCCCCCTGCACTTGCCATTCTCAGGTACAAATGGTTTTCTTTCACCTCTGTTCCAGCAGGAGAAGCGTTCTGTTCCCTTCCTCTGCTCATACTCTGGCCACCTCAGCCTCTGATGACCCTTTTCTCCCAATAGTATAATCATACCAAGGCAGCAGTAATTCACCTAACCTGTATTTAACTTGAATTTGCTGCTTCTTGCCAGACCTGATGAAATTTCTCTGAGCATCTCACCTCCCTCACTACAAGTCTCTAGCTCAAAGCAATTAACCTTTTTTTTCTCCCTATAATAACTGAATTTCAGCTTATTTTATTTTCCAAAGAAATTATCTTCTCGGAGCTTGCAACAATCCTACAATTAAAATAATTTACCCTCATGGCACAGAGGTTACATAATTGGCAGGTAAAGGATTTTGGTATTTTAATAACAGTGAGATCTATAAGAAATTTTTCTCACCTTCAGTTGCCTGTGAACAGGAGCTGCTGTGCTTTATGTCTTTACGATCCTCATCAGTCCTTCTGACCTGTCATTTTCCCAGAACTTTATTTTCCAAATGACCCAGTAGCTCACTAAAATAAGCTGAACTTCTCTGCAAAGGACTTCAATCACTTCCTACAATATCCTACCAGGAAATGTTCCCAGCTTGCTGAACGACTTAGACCAGATTCATATACAATGGAAAACATTAGCTAAGGCTGACACTGTGATGTGGGAGCTGAGTCTGAACACAGGAAGGGTCGTTGAAGGGTCTGGTTTGAGCTAGCAATGTTGCAGGACTGCTTCTGTGAGATGTGGGATGATTTTGTGCATCTGGACTCCCCCAGAACAACTGCTCAGCCACTGGCAGCCCTGAGTTGCTCCCAAGAGAGCCCTTTTCAGCAGAGCATTGCAGAATCAGAATCACTTTGGTTGGAAAAGACCCCTGGGATCATTGAGCCCAACCATCAAGGCCATATTTGGTGAGGATGCCGTGTGAAAGCAGCAAGGTGAGGGCTTCACCACAGAGGACCCCCAGATGTAATCCTTTAAAATGTGTCCACTCCTGAACTCAGCTCAGAAAGCTGGTTTGAGAGAACCTCACTGCATTCAGAGATCAGCATAAAATATTAGGGTTTCCGCCTCATTAGGAACTGAGGAGCGGCACTTGTAACTGAGCCGTTGTTATCCTACACTAACACCTTGCAGACTAGGATGAGAGACACAAATATTGGGATGTGGGATGTCTCTCTCTCTGGTGCTTCAGATACAAGGGTGAGGGTATTTTTCAGTGTAATAAAGAAACACGGATTCTCTGTGTCTTCATTTTCATTGAGAAGATATCATAAAATAAGCAGAATTATAAGGTAAACGCAGAAAAGTCAGCACAACACACAGCTTCCTGAGGGAAGTACAGCGTGCCACATTCTTAATAGCAGCACCTCAGAAAATTAAGTAACAAAAACACCTCTTCGAGCTGCTGTCACTGCTGCTTGCAGCTGCAGCCACGGATCTAAATGCAGACAGCCTCCTCCCCTGTTGTCTGGAACTAACAAATGGGCTCCTGAAGGTAGGTCAGTGTTTCCTTGGAGCTGCCCTAGGAAGTCCCATGTCCATAGAGATGTTCATATAGGGCAGTGAGGGGTTTGTTCACCTCTGGTAAGCAAACGGCTGACCTGGCAGATCATGACTGATAGAATCACACAGCAGGTTTTAAGCCAGGCATCACTGGCCATCATCACATTAACTTTGATGGCCTAAGTGTTTAGAACAGGGGTAGGTAAAGAAAGGTTATTTCCTTTATTCACCCTATTTGTAAGTTCAGAAGTGCATGAATTTATGGACGAAAGTGAGCCCTTTTAGCAAACACTAACTTGGGGAAACTTTGTTGGATTGTACTGAACATGTAAAACACCTAAAATAAAGCAAAGGGGAGAGAAAACCCCAGTGCACCACAGCTGGTGCAGCACTGGAAGCTGCTAAAAATGCAAAGCCAAGACAAAACCCTTCAGAACCACAAACATCAGTTTCTTGTTGCTTTTTTGGCTCTTGCTCCTGAACCTGATGTTGCTTCAAATTCCCTGCGAAGCCAGAGCCGCTCTGGCAATCAATGAAATCTTGTTTCGTACCAGCCGTTCCTCTCGTTCGAGCTACAATCAATTGAACTTGTCAAGAAGGCACCAGACACCGCCTGCATTCCTCCCCATTTAATACTGGGAAGACAAAACCATCCAGCGGAAGGTGTGTGGGGAGACTGGCTTCAAGCGTAATGAAAACTAAAGAAACCCAGTCCTCTGAGACTGCGAGTATTGATGTATCTTTCACCTTCCCATCTACAAACCTGTGTTTATGTGCTACTGACTCTTTCAAAAACAAGCAAACAAGGGAAAAACCAGAAATGAAAATATATTGAGCTCAAACAGGATGATTCGCTGCAGATTTCACCCGTCCTTAGGCTGTAACAGGACCTGTGCTGGGGCACGCACTGAGCCCTTCAAAGGTTGTGCTGCCTCCTGAGCTATATTTCCTCAGCTTTGTACAGGTGTGTTAGTGGAAGATGGAAAGAATAATATGTAAATTATTAGCACTTCTGAATGTTCAAGGGAGCAGGTAGAGAAAAATAATTGTATGGACCAAACTTCATTCTTTTTAAAACCGCGCCCTGGCAGTATTATTGCAGAGTTCAGTTCTCCTTAAGCTTATGTAAGAAGAAAATAAACAGCCTATATATCTTGAAATATATCGCTAGTATTTTAGAATTCTATTCCGGGACTTCATTTCATAGTCAGTGCCAGGAAGGCTGAGTAAGGAAGGAGGAGCAGTTAAACCAGGGAAATGCAGATATAAAACACATCTACACAAAGCAAAGTTGACCTTGGAAAAGAGAGGACTCACATCCAAATACCTGCTTTCAGGAGCTCAGCCCTCTGTCTGGGGACTTGTACAAACAGAAAACCCAGATCCCTTTGGCTTTCCAATGATGTGCGTCAGTTGTAATGGACATGCAGCAGCTTCTCCCAGCAAGTTTCTCTGGCCAAATCCTTTCTGCAGCCCAAGCAGCAGAAGACCAGACAGCATCTTTTCACAGGCTCACAGAATCACAGAACATTAGGGATTGGAAGGGACCTCGAAAGATCATCCAGTTCAATCCCCTTGCCACAGCAGGATCCCCTAGACCAAGTCACACAGGAACATGCCCAGGTG
Organism: Phoeniculus purpureus; assembly: GCA_028565055.1. NCBI lineage: Eukaryota > Metazoa > Chordata > Aves > Bucerotiformes > Phoeniculidae > Phoeniculus > Phoeniculus purpureus. Next base: position 45,696,485 of record JAOXOE010000441.1, read on the forward strand.
GGTTTCAAACATCTCCAGAGAAGGAGAATCCACAACCCCCCTGGGAAGTGCTCTGTCACCCTCACCATGAATTTCCTTCTCATATTGATGTGGAACCTCCTCTGTTCTAGCTCACACCCATTGCTCCTTGTCCTATCATTAGATGCCACTGAGCAGAGCCTGGCTCCTCCTCCTGACACCTACCCTTCATGTATTTATCAACATTCACAGGGTTACCTCTCAGATTCCTTTTTTCCAAGCTCAGGAGACCCAGCTCCCTCAGCCTTTCCTCATCAGGGACATGCTCCACTCCATCATCTTTGTGGCTGTGTGCAGGACTCGCTTGAGAACCAGATGGTTTGCTCTCACCCTGTGCTCCAAATTCCCTTTGCTGATGCTCCACTGGTACGGGCTGCAGAGGGACAGGGCAAGGTCGTTTCTGGAGTATTCACTAAACATACTGAAGCCAGGATATTCTGCAAAGCTCTCGGTTTATTTATTTGTAAGACATTTATCTTTTATTGTTTTCTCCTCAGTAAAACACCAGTCCCTGCCCACAGCTGTAAGCTGAGGGCTGAGCTCAAAAGCTACAAGGGTTGATAACTGAGATTAGATTGTGATGAATTATTCAGTGTCCCAAACATGCCCACCGTGCAGGGATAGAAGCTGAATGAAAACGTGGGCTAGCCTCACAGCTGATGTGCGTAGGGCTGTAAGACAGTATAGGCAGCATTTGCATGTAGGTAAACGCTTCTGTTCCAAACGGTTGCAGAGTACATGTGGAATGCACAAAGGACACGGAGTACTGATGGCAGGTGCTGGTGTCTGTGGTTCTGCAGCACAGATTGCTTCACAGCATCCTGAGGCACAACGTCCCGCTCTGCAGGATGCAGGCTGAGGATGGTGTGTCACATAATTGATGATACCGCTGCAGCCATGGAGCCCTCCACCCCAGCCCCTGGTCCTGGTGAGGAGAAGGACATGAGAGGAGGTGCTGCAGAGAGCCTAGGCTGTGTGTCTTCTTCAGCCACCGTGGTCTGCTAAGAAACAAAGACTGGGATTTACCTTTGCCTCCTGAAAAGCAAGGTGAGTAATGAGAAGTGAATGGCTGCAAGCCTGTAGAACAACAGGAATAAAAACTGTTGCTAAAGGCCACCATAGAGCAGGTTGGTGGGATAAAACAGGCATTAAACTGATGTGTGAATGCTGCTATCCTTCGCAAATTCAGGCTTTCTACAACTACAGAAAACATTTAGGTGCAGGGTACTTTCCAGGAGGCACTGAAGTACACATGGTGAGATACCTCAGGACTCTTCTGCTCCATGAGGGGCATTTTGCTGAACCTCAGGGAAATCTGACTCTCACTCACAATGTCTCTTAAAATAGGGAACTTGGGTCATAACTCCCTTAGTCTGGCCAAGACGTGATCTTTATAATGGTAGGAGGGAGGGCTCTGGTTGTTACATTACATCAGTGATTAGAATAGGGCAGGTTTGCTCCACCTTCTCCACATATTTCAGCATGATGAGAAAGGGGTGTACGGGTATGGCACGTGAGTGAATAACACAAAGCCAACAGTCCAGGAGACCGGTGAGAGAACGGGCTAGATGCTGAATGTCAGAAACTAATAAAATAAATAAACACAGCAAGTAAACTGTTATGGTGCCAGATCAGGTCCTTGAGGTCCATAGTGACTCTGTGGATGGTCCCTGAGACCTGCTGGGATGCAGGTAGCAGGCTGCCACATCTACACAAACCAAATGAATTTTACCCCCGGAAACCTCCAGCCCCATATCCAGGCTCCTGTAGAACAACCCAGGTGTCCTTGGAGTCAGCACTGGCTGGGGGTGCAGGGTGAGTTACTGCAGGATCCCCAGAACTACCTTCAGGCAGTGTTGGGGGTGCTCAGCCCTGAGGCAAGGGTGTAGGTGGTACCGAGCTTCTCCCTCCTGCACAGCTCCTGCAGCCCTCCAGGCTCCATCCCACCAATCCTTTCCCTCCCATCTCCTGGGGAAAGCTGCAAGAGGAAAACCACGTTGCTGGATGGTAGTCAGCACCCTGGTCATCACCTTGTACTGGTGCTTTTTCTTCATGCATCCTTCATAGTGCTGACAATTAGTCTGGGGGCAAAGGAGTGACCCACCCTTGGCCCAGAAAGAAGAGTGGGCTTCTGGTACAAGAAGCAGGAGTTAAGTGCTGGAGATCTGGATGGAATACGACAAAATCCACCACACTCTTCAGTGGCTGCTGAAATTCTATTGCTAAATATATTTGTATTTGAAACGGTCAATATTTTGACCTATACAAATAGATTTTTTAAATATTTAAGGTGTAGTCGTGCAGGTAGGCAGCTCAGATAGGAGGTTTTGTGCAAACAGGCTTGAGATGTGTCTCACATCGCTCAAGTGCTTGTGGTCTGCATAGCAATTAATACATGAAGTAGAGAGCAGGCAATCTGTTTATTTAAGCTTACCGTGGCTCTTTCTCTTTGATAGTCAGAATCAAAGTGTAATAAAAGTTCATAAAATTGCCTAGAGAGAAGTCAAGTACTCAGAGAAACAGCGCTCGCAGGTTTCTGAGCAGAAACATTCCTGCTCCTGCTAGACCTCACAGGCTCTGCCAGAGCACACTGGTGTCCCAGCCCAGCACGCTGAGGGGTTGGCGCCTGCTTGCTTCATCACTTCAGGGGACAAGAGGCCTCACTTACTGCCAGCTCCAGAGTGACAAAATTGGCTTCAGGAGTAATGAAGAGAACAAAGAAAACAAATCTCTGAAGTTTAAAAGGCACCACGTACACCAGACACGACCTGGAGCTGCAGAAGGGTGAAGAAAGGGAAATGGTGTAAAAGCACGTTAGTGAACCAGTGCAAATGACCCAGGTGACTCCTGGAAGGAAAAAGAGGAAACCATCAGCATGGGCATCATGTTCCTCCCAGCAAAGGAAGGACAACAGTGCTGATAACGGATGGTGTGGACTTCTCCAGCTGTCCAAAGCTTCTGACTCGAGGGCTCAGAGGAGCAGAGCAGGAGTGAGCACAGGTAGCTGAGGTGGGATAAGAAGCAAGAAGAGTGTGTCCCCCCCATCTTTCTGAGTCCATCTCACAGCAGTATCTGATAAGCTCTTCTGCTTGGATGCCTGCATCAGTGTAGCGTGCAGAGGGACAGACCAATATTTGGCTTTGGTTCCCACGTGTGGAGGGACGGACCTCTGCGCTGTCCATACTGGGCAAACTGCTGAGCAGGCAAACATCCAAACACTGTACAAAGCCAAGAGCAAGACACTGGCACTGCCCGTGGCCATCTGGCAGGAGCACACAGTACCCAGTGCAGAAGGAGGGCACTGAGCTGGCCTCCTCCCCATCTGGAGACAGTGGGTCCTGGCCACAGCTTCCAGGTTGCTGGTGGCCACGCAGGCTGGCAGCAAAGCCACGGCAGCCCACTACCCTCCTCAGCACTTGGAGCAGCTGCTGGGAGGGCTGCACTCAGCTGTGGTGAGTGCTTGTCTTCTGCACTCATCTGCTTTTGGGGCTGCACCTTTGAGTTTCGGCGACAGAGAGGAAGGCTGTCACTCCGCTTGGGGGAAAGCAGAGAAAGAGAGGAAATACTTCATTTTCACTTGATAACTCAAACAAGCCAGTCGGGACACAGCCCCCACCCCACTGCCCTCCATCCCAGAGGGGGTGTGAGCACAAACTCCTGGGCTCCTCAAATCCCCACAGCCAATTCCATCCCTCTGGGAATTACGGACATGAGTCAGCCCAGGCTGTGTTCTGCTAGCAGTGACATTCTGGGTCAGGAGGGAAGGTCGCCTATGCAAAGGCACAGGCTGCTTAGCTCACCCACAGACCTCCAGCTGCAGCACAGGGCCATGGAGCTGCTCACACAGCACCTCCTTAGTGGCCACTAATCTTTAACTGTTTGCCTTCCTGCTAATCACAGAGACACACCAATGTCTGCTGCCTCTTGTAAGTGTTTCCAGGAGGATGGATGAGCTGCCCTGCTTATTTTCATTAGTCCTGTTCTCCTCCAGCACAGTTGCCTCCAGCCACAGTGTTTCGCCTTCGCCTGCATCGCGTTGTTGCCTGTGACTGATGGTCTCTGCCCACCCGGCCATTGTACTGGGATGTAGCCCGATGGGCTCGTACTCCTATTGATTTCTCCCTGCTGCAGCAGATTCTCTTACTTCCACATGTTAAATACTTCACGAGAAGAAACCACAAAAAGAAAACCGTGTTTCTGAGATGTGGTCTATGACTTCTGTTAGTGTCCAGCGCTGCCCACTCAGTGACCTCCCCAGTGGCGTGGGGGGCCCAGACCAGGGGTCTGGTGCCAGTTCCTGCTCCTCCTCACAAAGTTTTCTCCCCAGCTGGTGCTGCCCAAGCTCCAGTGCTGGGCCAGAATGGGACAGACGGGCTCTCCTTGCACCCCCACCCCAACATCCAGAGCAGCGCTGGGGTGTCCTGTCCTCTTTGCAGGCTCCCATCATGCTCCTGCCCCACTACAATGGGGACACTGGGATCCTACTGTTGGGGTTCAGATGTACCAGGATGAGCGTGCTGTATGTTCTTGTTTTATTGTCCCCTGACAGGCATCTCCACAGCCTCTCACACCTTCCAAAACCTCTGCTGCTCCACCATTATTAATTAGTATTATTAATTAGTATTGCAACTGACAGATGCTAGAGGAACCCAAACCAAAAAATAATCTGAAATAAAATAGCCAGAAAAATCCAACCCCAAAGTTGTAGCTGTTTAACTCATGAAAAGCTGGCTTTTGTGTCCAGGGCAGCCCAGCAGCAGTGAGGAGGGTCCCTGCTCTGGCACCCGGTGGGTGAATGCCAGGAGCCTCTCCAGCTTGCCCAGCCCAGTGAGAAAATTATCCCAAAAGGTAGTTCTGAGCCTGAACAAAGTTAAAGCATTTGGGAAATTAGGAGAAATAAAAGATCTCTGTGCAAAATGAGATCTGCTGAGAACTCACACTTGTCTGCTGATGTAGGAATGGACTACAGGGTGGCAGAGAAATGAACTCTATGGAGATACTCTGGGGGAAAGCTCCCAGCAGAGGTGGGCGACTGAGAGTAACCAAAGGGATCAGAGTTGGGTTGGCAGTGCTATAAACTGTGAAGGAGACTGTGAGTGCATCAACAGAGAAGTCACACCACACTTGGTGCTGCCAAGCAGTGCCAGGCCCTGGCAGGGCACCCCAAGACTCACTGGACAGGGGTCCTTGGAGGGGGCTTGTGTTCCCAAGAGACTCAAGCACGCTCAGTTCAGATAGGTGCAGAATGCAGCCAACAGCGGAGCTTTCTAACGAGAAAGGTCACCCGAGGCTTTCTGCTATCGAGGCAATAACCACGATCTCTCAAGCTGCTGTTTAACTATTGCCAGTTGATTTTTTTCCTCAATTCCCCAATAAACGATTACTGGAATAACAGAAACATTTGCTAAGCAGAGCACAAAAGGGTTTTTTATTTTGGACGACAAATCAACAACAAAAGTAGTGAATAAATTGCTTGTGTAATTTCCCCAAGGATCAATCATCCTCACTTTCTATCTCCCGCTTCTTGTCCTGCTTTCCCCAGCCATGGATTTGGCTGTGCAGCTCACATGGAGTTCCTGTGAGACACTGGATGTGGGGTCCACGGAGCAGCTCTGCCCCGGGCTCCTCCGCTGAGTGTCCTGTCCCCGGCAATAAAGCTCTGAGTACATCTTTGTATTAATTTTCTTAGTTTATGTAGTTAGCTGTCAAATAATAGCAGTTCCTCTTTCCAAAAGGAACATGGCATGCATGCAAAATCATTTCAAGAATTTGTACCCTTAGGACATATTATTTTCTTAACTAAAATTCAAGTGCATACTTATTACCCAAATCTTTGTCTCGGAAATAGCTTTGCATTCACATGGTGGAATTACAAACCACCAGACAATTTTCAGGACTTGTATGTAAAACCACTTTTTAACATGGCTTTTATAGTTGTCTTATTCATCTAATCTCCATGAGTCATAATTCCTTTAGGATCTCTTTCTTCCTTCTACATTGCATCTCACCAAAACAAATTAAAAAAAAGAAGCAATGGAAAAAACAAAAGAGGTCTCCTTCTGCAGCCTGGAGAGTTTGATGAAATGCTGCATGTAATTTCTATTTGTTGCTCCATTTCTAATAGGAACAGACACCCTCGGTGCTCACAGAGAGAGTCCCCAGGCAAAAGACTCAGGCATAACATCTCCCTTGGAAATGAGCAAACTGGGTAGATTTAAACAGTAAAATAAAATAAAGTCAGTTGCTCCTCTTGTCATTTCCAGAAAGTGTTGGCCCAAATTTAAGAGAGGGATGGAAAAGCTGTGGAGTTGTAATGCTGAGGGACTTGGCTTAGTAGTGACCTGACTGTGCTGGGATAATGGTTGGACTCAAAGAGCTTAAAGGGCTTTTCCAAACTAAACGACTCCATGGTTCTGTTCTATGATCCTAAACCCAGTTCCCACGTGGGCATTTCACACTGGAGCGTGTCCCCATCTGCCAGTGCCGGGACCATCTGCATTAACTTTATTCTACTGGCATTAGCTCCCCACCGTGAGATGAACCACCCGTGTTAAAGTCAATGCAGGGGAGAAGGGGGTGGCTGCTACGACAAATGGAAAACATTACCCCCCTTCTTTCTTTTTCATCTGACAGACCAAGTAGCAGGTCTTGCAAACCTGAGAGATGTGATAAAACTGAGGTACAGAGACCCAGAGCTCAGCCTGTGGCACCTGGATCCAGTGTCTGGGCAGCACAGATAAGTTGGAAGTGGGGACAGCCCTCTGCTTGCTGGGGCTGCTCACACCAAGGACAAAAGTGCTGCTTTCCAGGGAAGCCTCAGCTGCAGGAAACTGCAGGTGAAAATCTCTTTCATCTCTGCAGCAGCAGGACAAACTGCTTGGGTCCAGGCTCACAGCAAACAAAATGCTCACAGCATTTCCCCTGCCCCACAGGCAGCGCTGCAGTGGGTCTGTGCCCTTGCCCCATGGCAGCTGGACACGGCACAGTGGGGACATGGGGATCGTTGCTGCCACTCTAGTGCCTGACCATGGGGCGCTCACCAACCCGCTGCAGCAGGGACAGGACAAGGAGCAGCTCTGGCCATGCTGCAGTGAGCGGTTTGGACAGGAGGTACAGGGTAGCGGCAGGTTCATTGAGTGTTGGGGATGGCAACGTCAGACATTGCAGAGTTGTGAGAGTCGGGAGCTGTCCTGGGCAGGACTGGGAATTTTCAATCCATCAGAAAATATTATTACAAAATGCAGAAACCTGAGATTTAAACAGCTTCCTTATCTGGAAAAACATCTCTTTTCCTTTGCCATCACCTCAGTACAGAAAAGCAGAACCTTCTGCAATTCTGTTTGGCCGGAGCAGCTACAAAGTGATATTAACAGTGACCTTGAAAGCTGTTCCAATGAAGACGGGAAACTGATACCTGCGTTATAAATCTCCAGGAGGAAAGGCTACTGGAACTCGATATCTTTTACATCTGCCCATCACTCTGCTCTTGCAGACTAAGCTAGAGCAGGGATAACAAACTGCTTCTAAGGCTTTGCTCTGCAGAAGCCTCTGTTTTCTATTTTAGTCACACAAGACAACCGTTCCCTCAGCTGGGCTGACGCTGGCCTGTGACTGCGCAGAGCGAGCGGCTGCTGTTAACGAGTTGCCCAGAGCAATAAAGGACATTAGCCCTAGCCCAGAGGCTCAAAATTTCCATGTCTGGTGGGATGAAAGGTGGACAAAAAGAAAGGGTAAGTCAGCCTTGAGTGTGAAAGGGCTTCAAAAGCAGCAGAAAAGGGGATGATTCCACCAGCTACGTGTCCAGCAAAGACCAAGGAGCTGCTGTGTAGATCTCACACGGCTTCTTCCTCTGTTTATTGCACTTTCTGTCTGAGGCGGGATCTGTAAGAGGGAATTTGAGTGAAAAAGCAGAACAAGTGTATTTTCAGTGCAGAGAAAGGCAGGAGTGACTGTACTTGAGCAAAGAGCAGGGCAGAAAAGAGCAGACCTATTTCTTCTATTGCATCACAGAGCAAGGATTATGATTCTTATCAGATTAATCCATTCATTTTTAATAAGCAGTCTGATGTAGCTGAACTCCACAGTTTAAGGTTAAATATCTCCTTAGTCCTTCAATACCAGCAGGCTCTTGTAGAGAGTTATTGAACATCAAGCAATGCTGCAGGTTGGAGCGTGGAGGGGAGCACCCAGCAAGGACCTGGGACCCCAGTTCCCCACTTCCAAAAGCATCACCCTCTTCCTGCTCTTCCTCCCCAAGAACTTTGCCCTGACCCTGTGATCTGGGAGGCTAAACCAGCTCCGCTGTCTGTGCCAGCAGCAAACTGCGGAAGGTATTCATTCCACATTGCACGTGACCATCATTTTGAAATGTAAGGAGCCCTACGCCTGCTTCGAACGTCTCTTCACAACAAGCTTATCCTGCCCACGGTGCCTTTGTTTGCTCGCCCTCCTAAGAAGCCAGCAGATTAGTTCCTGTAGAACAGCGTGTCACTGCCACATCGCAGGACTGAAGAAAGAGCTGCTGACCCCACGAGCAAGGACAATGCAAAGATTAGTGGCAGCTCCACGACATAATGACATTTATCAACCCTGACAAATTACTGGTAATTCATATTGATTCTCTGCGCTGGGAGTAGTGAGTTGAAAAGCAAAATCCAGAGATGCTCTGAACTGAGATGAACAGTTCACTCAGTGAACATGAGCTGAGCTCAGCTGAGCTGGGTTTTACCCTGGCGTGCTGCTGCTCCACAAGGTGCAGCTCATGGTGCAGTTATACTGGATGTTCTGCCTTTTGAATTCAACATCTCATCAGAGTCCTCTCAAAATCATAAGAACTGGCTACTGGAATTGCTCCTGTTCAACCTCCCCACCCATGGAGTGGGGGGTGAGTCTTTCATCAACACCCATAGCCTTCAGGTACAGCAGCAGCTGTGTGTGGCATGGAAGTGCTTCAGAAGAAACACCATAATAAATCCAGCCACACGATCTGGGAGGGCCTGGGGGTTTTAGGACATTTCACAGAACGCAGGTGCTGTGCATGGTTCCATCACTGTAGGGAAGCGAGGTAAAGCAGTGGGGGTCCTCTGCCCTGGCACACAATTGCTGTAAGGTGAGCGGAACCTGGGAGCAAGGAGGTGTGAGGATGTTCCGCTGAGCCAGTGTCCTGCTGTAAAGGAAGAGGAGGAAAACCAAAGCAGTACAAATAGTGCTGGTCACACAGAGCACTGAATAAGGTAGGAAAAATTTACAGAGCCACAGAACTGGGTATGTGGGAGGAGACCTCAGGGGTCTCCAGCCAAACCTGTATGGTGCCACAGCTGGATGCAGCACTCCAGATGTTGTTGAAAAGCACCAACAGGTACCTCTCTGTGCACAGAGGTCACAGAGCTCCTGGGCAGTGATCAGAGGATGCAGAAGCCTCTGCTCTTCACTGAGGACCATGAGAAGACAATCAAACCATGGGGATCCAGGAGTATACAGTTAATTCATAATAATCTTCATCTGAGCGTGACATCTGAGTAGTCCAGTGCTTTGTTCCATAACTCTTCAGTATCTTCCTTTTCCCACAAACAGTTCTTTTCTCTGATGACTTTATTTTGAACCATTCTTAGAGGACCCATTTTATTCTCACTTGGCTCAGGATCTGTCAAACTCTGCCCCGCCATTCAAAGCCATCGTGCTGCCAGCAAACAGCACTAGTGACCCTCCACTTGACTGCCCTTCCACAGCACAGCACAAACATTGCTGCAAGTGCTTTCTTAAACAGTGGCTGCACTCAAAGCACAGTGAGCACCCAGGAAGAAAGCACAGATCCCACCACCACATCCTCATCCGCTGTCAGCGCAGCTGATGATTACTGTGTGGAATGCTGCAGAGCATCTCGCTGTGCCTGCCCGGAGGTCCAACGTGAGAAACCTAAGAAAACTGCAATCTTACCAGCTACAAGATAAATGAAAGAACAGCATTTCAGCAGAAGGAGGTTCTTCCAAGGCTGAAGAAGACATTCCCATCAGTTGGAGGAAGGAGGTGCTGCCCTTGACAGAAGCATCCAGCTTCCAGAGGATTTACTGGTGACCTGTACCAGCCAATTCCTCTAGATGTCTTCTGGAAAGTCCTTGTTGTCATCTCCAAAGAGATGAGCTGCCAGAAGATGAAAAAGAAACCTCACAAATGGCCCCAGTGCTGGGCACCCATCACTCCTATGTCCTTGGTCATCCCCAAAACCACGAGGCTCCCTGCGAGACACTGTGTAGGCAGCCTCTGTTATCAAACCCCATGTGCTATGACCCCAGCTGGGAGAAAACACGTGTCTGGGGTTTTTCACCTTTCACATGGCAGCAGGGGCCTTAACACCTCACTGGTCCTGAGCAACTTCCAGCTTATTCTGGAACCCTCAACACAGCTGGGAAGCAGCTGCTCTGCACATGCTGAACTCCAAAGGGTCCAGCTGTGTAAGGCAGCTGGAGGTGCTGGCAGAGCAGCCTTCCTGAGGACTCCTGGAGAGGCACTGAGCGGTGGCAGAGACCCAGAGCCAGACCCAGAGAAACATGACCTGGAGGTGGCATCAGCTGGAGGGTCTCTGGGGAGAGCAGCCGCTGGATTAAGGCTTGGCTGCAGATAGGGAACTGCTGGAATGGGATTGCTCTGAATTTCCCCCTGATCAGGGGACACATCACCCACAGAGGAGCTGAGCTAACAGGGACACCACAGACGTGAGGCCGCTGCTGTCACAGCGTTTCAGTCACCAAACCAAGGGACTCCTGCACCAAGCAGGCTTTTCCATTTCCCTTTGCAGAAAATGAATAAATGGCTTCATTGAGAAGCCAGCTTAAAAAACACGATGCAAAGAGTGCAGCTGGGTCTTGTCGTGCTGTCTCCTGTTCATTACCTGAGCCAGAGTCCGGTGTCACCATGGGTCGGCATGGAGGAAAAACTGAGGGCAGCTGTGAGCAGGAAACAGGGAAGGAAGAGCTGGCAGGACACACTGTGTAGAATCTCATTGCTTCAGCACCCACCTGGATTGGTGTTGCTAACAGGTCACTTACCTCCTGCCTCTGTTCAAGACACTTGCCCTTTGCACAAGCACCTTCACCACCTGCATCAACTGCTCAAATCTCCACTGCCTTGCACAGGGCCATGGAAAAAAGCTGCAGAGCCTGAGGAGGGTCTGTGACCTGTGCCTTCCCCGGCAGGATTGGCGCTTTCCCTGCCATTGTTGGTCTGAACGTGAAAAAAGCTCCTTGAAGCTCACGCTGTTAAAACATTGGTGACTTCTGAAGCCCTTCAAAAGAAAATCCTCCCTCTGAAATATTTGGTTGCTTCCGGAACAGGAATTCTGTTAAAGACTGATCTCTGCAAAACACACACGTGTCGATGATTTATCTACACAGGCTTTGATTTCTTGAGGCTGAGGTTTCTAATCAGTGCCATTTGCATTACATAACATCTTTTATTTTCGGTCCGAAGTTTGTTTTAATGAGGTTTTTTTGTTAAATACATCAATAGCGACTCTTCCCTGCCAAGCAATTCCACATTAATTGCATTTGCTAAATCTCCTTTTTTTTCTGGCGTTTTTGGTTTTCCCTTGTGTTCCAAGAAGGCCACAAGTTCTGAAACTAATGTTATTTTCAAGTCATCACGAATCACAAACTCGTGGGTACATCCCAAATAATGAGCCCGAATCTATTCAGCTCTGGAGGTTTATACCCAGCCTCAGGGTTCCCTCACTAGCACAGGGTGATGGGAAAGGTCCCAGTGCTGTGCACCGTGTTGGGGCTGATGGGAGATGCTCTTCTTACTGGGACCCTGTCAGGGATCTCTCCAGGGGAAAAACGGAGTGACTCACATGAAGCAGATCGCCTTCCTCAGCCAGTTCTGTTGTGTTTATTTATCCGGTTCCCCAGCCTGACCGTGTGTGATTTAACAGCCCATCACGATCTGTAAACACACGCAGCCTGTCAGCAAAGGGTTGGTGTAGAGGGAGGAGACACCTGGTCCTTGAGGGCTCTCTAACCCACCAGGTAAAAGCAGAACAACACTCACGGGGCTGCGTTGGAACTGACAGAAATTACCCCCAAAACCCCAAAAACAAACAGCAGGAGGAAGAAAAAAGCAGAATGAGACTGTGTGTAAAACAGGCTGGGATTAACTGCTGAGACCGTTAACCTGCCTGGCTGTGTTCCTGTGCAACTTGGTCTAGGTGATCCTGCTGTGGCAGGGGGATTGGACTAGATGATATTCCAAGGTTCCTTCCCATCCCTAATGATTCTATGATTCTGTGATTCCATGTTTTATGTGAGGCCATTACTTGATGATCAAATGTCAGCACTGACAGGCTCTGATGTACTCTGGCTCTCAGCAGGACTGGGCTCTCAGCAGGAGTTACTGGGATAGACTTGCAGCAGCAGCCGGTGCCCAAGAGCAGACTGGCTGTTCACAGTGACCACTTTGGCTTTGATAAAATATTTACTACTCAGTAACTCGGGCAACAGGTGCTCCAGAAAGAGACTTCACAGTTCTGGAAGGACATTAGCCTGGATGCCTAAGGAGAAAGACATTCACCCTCTTCCACACACTCCCCTTGGCCTGGGTCCCCAGCCTTGCTCCTGCACCCCTGGAGAAGCTGGCTGGAGAGGGAGACCCGGAGAGCAGCCTGGGAGGTGGGAAGCCCATCTGGACAGGTATGGGGTGCCTGGGAGCATCCAGGTTCTGTGGGCTGCTGAGAAACCCCCAGCAATACAAATGCATTGCATTCTGAAAAGCAGGTAATCCCCAGAGGGTTACCCCAGTGTGCAAACATGCACCGGGGGTCAGATGAGATGACCTTCAGTGGTGCCTTCCAGCCCAAACCTTTCCATCTGGTGAAAGACCTCCTGGGACAGAGCACAAGTCCTGTGTCGCTCAGAGCCTGGCTAAAATCGGGTAAGTCCTGTGGACAGTTAGCAGCCCGTTCCCATTCATCTGCTCCACTTAGACTCCGGGAGACCTGCAGTTAAACTCTTCTTGTGCCTGTAAAACATCGCAAGAGATTTAAAGGGGAAAAAAGTGAAGGCAGCAGTATGCAGGCAAGAGACAAAAGCAGCCAAAGCATCTTGAAGTGGAACAGCTCCCCAAAGGCAGAGATGTCAGTTCCATGCATGGGGACTAGGGGCTCACAAGGAGCAGCAGCCACTGCCCTCTGTGCATTGACCCACACAAACCGGGCTGTCTGTGCCAAGGTCCACACGGTAGCTCTGCCTACAGCACCAGTTCCTCATGTGTCAGGGTGACGTGATACCTAGTGATCCCAGTGGGCAGCTCGACACAGACTGGCTTTCCTAAACCTCCAGGTTTCTGGGACTCCCACTGGGTCTGACAGTTCATTCAGGATTAACCGAACACGTTTCCAATGGGACAGCAAAGTTCATCAAAGCACTTGCCATGGTTTTCCAGGCATGAGTTTTACTTCAATCCCGAGATGAGATTTACAGAGACATTTTTAAATTTTAATACTTCTTCAATTTTTAATTCTTCTCCTTTGCAGTTGCTGGATGACATTTGGCACACAACAGCTCGCAGCGCAGGCAGGAGGGGTCAAGCTCAGCTCACCATTTTGGAGCAGAAGGTGACACCTGTGGCCCACGAGTCAAGTACCGTCCCCGTGGTGCTGGGACAAGACTGTGCCTGTGCAGAGAGCAAGGGCCATGTGTCTGCCCTTGGCTGAGCAGGACTGTCTCCCAGACCCAGAGAAGGAGCTGCTGCAGGAACTACTGGTGAAGGTCCCAGGTCACAGACCAGGGAGAAGCTGCACCCACCAAGGGTGCCCATGTCTGGGCTGTAAATTCTCCTCCTTTACATCCAACACCCTCCTGGGTGACCCATAAGCACCCAGTGTCCAAGGATGCCTGTGTCTGGACTGCAAAGTCCCTTCTTTACATCCAGCACACTCCTGGGTGATCTGTGAGCACCCAATGTCCATGTCCCTGTGCCCATGACACCCACACAATGCTTCATGCAGGCTCTGGCCTGGAGAAAACGGATGCTGTGCTCCAGGAAAGTACAACTTCAGAGAATGAACGTGGCAGCCTGTCTCTGACTTGGTCCATGTGCACACTCCTCAGCTCAGCTGATTAGCGGCTGTGGGTAATACATTTGTGGACACGTAATTATCAAGGAGGAAATCAATGGGAAACCTTTTCTTCTTCTCAAGACACATTACAGAGAGCAGCAGCTGAACTCCGTTTCCAGACCAGGAGCAGGAAATTCATTATTAATCTCACTGCTGGAAAGATCTACATCTCTGTCCGTTCCTCTGTGTCCCTTCCCTCATTTTTCTCAGCTTCTCCTTCTCCCTTCTCCCCTCAATGATTTCACATGTTAGTCACACTCAGAGAAGTGTGCAGCACCTTTTTGCTGTCTGCACCAGCTCTCCTCTCACACGTGCAGCAAGCGCACGCATCTGGAGGTGCTCACGCCATGTCTCGCCTATCCCTGAATATTTCAAGAGGACACAGCTGTGTAATGGGCTGGGAGTGGAGGACCTTGGTTACAGGAACTGCTCTTCTCACATGCTCTCCCACTCCTCATCAGCCCAGAGTACCTTTAATGTGGTCCACTGCAGCCCCCCAGCAGAGACTGGCCACAAGGCAAAGCGGGTAGCTGGGGACTGAAGGGCAGTGTTGAATTACCAGTACCCATTGGACCTTCAAAACTGGGGCTTCTGTTTTCTAACCACCGATTCAGCCTGATGAACCTGGTGCCTTAAATGACTTGCAAAAAGGAAATGACCCAAACATGGCTCTGGAACTGGACTTCTCCTCAGGAAGCTCTGACACTCTATAGTATGCTGTAGGAGCAACAACGACTTTATAGCAAGCTTCCAGTCCTTACAGCAGCTTTCCAGGGCCTAAAGAGGACCTGCAAGAAAGCTAGAAATGGACTTCTTGCAAGGGAATGTAGTGACAGGACAAAGGGTAGCAGCTTTGGCTTGAAAAAAGGTGCATTTATGTTAGATGTAAAGGGATGTTCTTCACTGCGAGGGTGGTGAGACACTGGAACAGGCTGCCCAGAGAAACTGGATACTCTGGAAATGTTCAAGGCCAGGCTGGATGTGGCTTTGAGCAACTTGATTTAGGGAAAGGTTCACATATGGTACAGTGGTGCAACCAGGTGAACTTCAAGATCCTTTCTAACACAAACCGTTCTGTGATTCCCAAGGGTTACACACTGGTGCAGCTTCATTGCTTTGAAGAAACCAACCCTTCTGGAGCAAGGAGGCAGAATTCTGCACCTCTGCTATGCATGCATTAAGCAAATGTTTGAGGGCAGAGGGCAGAGATTGTTAAACTGAAGAGATATATGGGAAAGATGAACTTTGCAATGCTTCCACTGCCTGCAATAACGTTCTGCTGCCTGGAAAAGGAGCAGAACAGCAGCTGAATTAGCTAAACGGAAATGAAACGCAAGGGCTGCACCGTCAGGCTGTAGGATCTCTCTCCTACCCATCTTCCAGGTTAATGATTCATAAGAGACTCACGAAGGTCAAGGATTCTCATAAGTGTCTCCTCCCTGCTTGAATCCCAAAGGAAGCAGAGGGAAGGTAATTCAGATGATTGTGTGCGGTAGGCTGATCTGTTGTGTGGAGAATCCAGCAGTAAGGGGTCTGCAGGGGTGCCTGGGGCTAAAAAACACCCTGCTCAGAGCACAGCGAGGTCACCAAGCAGAGCAGACGGTTGCTTAGGGTAGGGCTGAGCCCAGCCCCTATCCTTACTGTGCTACTGTCCCAGAGATGAGAGCCCTTGCGAGGTCACACGCACACGCAGCACTGCACCTACCCACGGAAAACAGCTCTATATAGAGAAGCCCATCCTCTCTCACACTTGGGGAAGCACTCAGGAAGGCATAACACCCATCCAAGGTGACCCCGAGCCCCATTTGCCTTAAATCCAAGCTGCTCTCACTACAGGTTTGAAAATAGATGCTAATTCTCAATGAGGGACTGAAAAAGCACATGTGGTGATACCTTTTCTGTGAGGATGGTGCAGGATCCGAGCAAACAGAGCCTGCTGATGAGCCAGAGCGGTGTGCGCTGTCGTGACGTGAGGCTCTAGAAACAGGTGATGTGTCAAGGTCAAGTACTTTGGCTTATGGCTTCTACACATTCCAAGATCAAGCAGCTCCCAGCTTCCACAAAGCGAAACTTTGACTGACTTCAGTTAAGAGACTGTGCAAGAGCAAATCCTGATCCCTGGTTTGCTAAGCAGGCAGGAACAGAAACGATCAGAAATAATTGCATAGTAATCTCTTGTCGACTTGGTTATTCTCTCATTCTCCAGAGTCTGAAATTGGCTGAGGAAGAGACTTTGAGTCTTTGAGGTTCCACTTTTGGGATTGGACTATGTTTCCAAGGACTGAACAGCCCAATTCCTAGGTGTATCCACAAAATGAGTCCTGCCCCAGGAAGAGCAACTCTTCCTATGCATCACACAGGAGTGTGAGCCGGGCACTTACAGTTACTAGCATCAAGTGACCAGGAGCTGGGCGACTTGCAAATGCTTGCAACGTGCACCTGCAGCGTCTTGTTTACTTCTTTTTTAGACAAACCTCAGTGTTTTAGCGGCTCAGCAAAAGACAGAAAAACCCCCAAGCAAACAAAAAACCCAAAGTCCTGCAAAAACAAACAAACAAAGGAAAAAAACCCCAAATAAACAAAAAACATTGGACCAGAGGATGTTTCAAAATCCCTTCTTGAGGACTCAGGTTCTGTGTCAAACATTTCTGCTCACCTCAATACTACTCGTCTCCTTCATAAAAAACAGGGGAGAGAAACTAACACAGTAGCATGGAAACACCTCAGCCCTGTAAGAGCAGCTGGAGCCTCTGGACTTGCCTGTGAGGTGCCTCTGTGCTCGAAGCCCGACCTCTACAAGGCCCAAGTCCACTGGTGGCTTGTTTGGTGTCATCAATGAGGAGTGACCTCATTGATGTTTATAAATATCTGAAGGGTGGGTGTCAGGAGGATGGAGCCAGGCTCTTCTCAGTGTCATCTAGTGATGGGCAAGGGGCAGCAGGTGTAAGTGTAAGCTGGGGTGGGGGGTTTGCAGTGGCTGCTCCAAGGATGTGTCTAGACCAAACATTTATGATGGCTTGAGTCTATCTGAACAGTAGCTTTCCTGTTTTGTTTTCCTGGTGAGGAAACCCGACAGCATTAAGGGAACTACATTATTTGCTGTGGTGTAATCTTCAAAACCAGTTGCAATCTGACTGGCTGAAGGCTGCTGCCCGACATGCCCATCAGCATAGATCCAAACAGGGATCTACGACCCACAGAAGCTTGTTGCAGTGAGTCTCTGCACTGCCCTGCAGGGCACAGCGGCGCGTGAGAGCTGCGGTGGGACGCGGGCTCTGATCCCACCGTCACTCCTGCCCTGGCTGCGCTGCTGCACAATGATGCTGCGCAAGGAAAAAGTACCCGAGGTACGGAACACTGCCAATTTATTTCAAGGCCCCTGGCAACTGTTTGTGACTCTTAGGCTCAAGAGTCCATTAAACACTCAGAACAATCTTAAATGGTGTGTTTGCACAGGTAGGAGATAAAAAGGGGCGGGGGGGGGGATCTAAAAGGCATTTTCCGAGCGCAGACCTACGCTGTTCCTTATACATCTGTTCAGCCAACCTCATCCTGTTAAGAGGAACGATTAATGTTTAAGGCACATGAAAAATAAAATGGCTGTAATAAACGGGACTGCTAATAATTACCACTTAGGTTTGTGTTCCAGTAAATTAACGTCACGGCACAGTGCTGAGTATTAACACGCAGCCCTTGCTCGTCAGCGCAGAGCAGCGGCTTCTCAGCACCCTGCCCACCGACACTGCGTCTGATGAAGAGCCAATGGAGTGTCGTGAGCGGGTCAAGGATAGGGCACACTCTCCTAAGTGTCTCTGTAGGAAAGCAGCAGATTTAGTGCCTCATGATGAAATATTTATGTTTTTCTGATCATTCCTTCAGCAAGAGCCTTCGCAGAAGAGCAGAAAATGTTCCTGGAACTCAGTTGAGATGGGGTTTCTTCCCAGAGCAATAAAAGGGGTTGTCTGTGAGGCTGGAGGGACAGAGAGAGTAATTCTTAGAATAGGAGAGTGTAAAATTCAGATAACAACAGAAGTTCATGGATCTTGGCACAAGCTTTGATAACTCAGCCAGTATTAAAAACCCTAAAAGTCTCTTTCCCTCTCCATCTCCTCAGTAGGCGGTGGCATCTAAACTCTCAGATTAAATGTCCACAAAATACTTCCTACCTTGGCCATGTTTGTGTAGATTTTCTTTTCTTTAGTGAAGTTTTAAACATAGTAATCTACAGCACCTTGGAGGTCAAACTGCGGAGACAGGCCTGGGATGGGTCAGTGACAAGATGAAATCCTTTCTCACGACCACCAGGCTCAAAGGGTGGTGACTCAGACCCCTGCTCAGACTCAAGGACCTACAAGAAGGACACAGAACTGCTGCAGAGGGTCCACCGCAGAGCCACAAAGATGCTGAAGGGAGTAGAACACCTCCCTTATGAGGAAAGGCTGAGACAGCTGGGTCTCTTTAGCTTGGAGAAGAGGAGACTGAGGGATGACCTCATTGATGTTTATAAATATGTGAAGGGTGGGTGTCAGGAGGATGGAGCCAGGCTCTGCTCAATGTCATCTAGTG
>JAOXOE010000441.1:45715987-45734482 GCA_028565055.1 Phoeniculus purpureus
ATTAGATGACACTGAGAAGAGCCTGGCTCCATCCTCCTGACACCCACCCTTCACATATTTATCAACATTAGTAAGGTCACCCCTCAGTCTCCTCTTCTCCAAGCTAAAGAGACCCAGCTCCCTCAGCCTTTCCTCACAAGGTAGATGCTCCACTCCCTTCATCATCTTTATCAAATCCAGCTTGAGGGCCCCATTGTGACAGTGCCACCATGCCCAAACTCCTGTGTTACCAGTCATACCTTGTGCATTAGTGGCTCTGTAATTCACATCTGAGTGCAAAACCTAGTAAGTGTCCTCCAGCAGCACATCCCTCTCTCCTTACGTTGCTGTTCCTTTGACCTGCACCATGACTGCAGGTGGATGGGTGACAACAGGTCTGAAGTAGGATTCAAACAGACACTTATTTCCCTTCAGAGTGTGCAGAGGCACCTTCAGAACCTTTGCATGCAAATGGACTGTCTGCCTTGGAATATGCATTGCATGGGGCTTGATCTTTTGCCACAGCACCTTCTCATCTGAGCTTCACAGTGAGGGTTGCATTTGCTTTTTGGACTATAAAAACACGTTGAGAAGTAAGAAAGAGTAGTAAATAGACTGTCTTTAGGCAGCTTTTGTCTGGGTATAAAATAAAGATCCGAGAGAGCTTGCATTTAAGTTTAATTGCTATAATTTCCCTTTTATTTTCCTGATGAGGAAACACAACAGCATTAAGGGAGCCTTTTTCCCTTTAAATGATAAAAATCTAAAAAGCCCATTAAAAAATTCAAGAAGACAGACTCCAAGTAGCACACAGCCTCTGCTCCTTCCTCATGTGAACTCACACCCAGCCAAATAACAGGTCCAGCCCTGCCTTGGCCAAGGGCAGCCACCAGCTCCCACCCTGGGCAGGCAGGAGAACGTCCCTTCAAACCTTCCAAGTGCCTCCAGCCTTGCTTCTTCCCCAAGACCCAAGCAATGGGTTGGCTTTCCGCTCTTCTCAGAACTTCTTTGAAAATCTCAGACCAGATTTGTAACTTTGATGTGGGAATGGTGATAGCTTTAGTAAAGTGCCAATAAAATCCTCCCAAGTTGAGTCAAACAGCATCTCAGGTGAGGTGGAACCATCTCCAGCAAGACCAATTTCCCACAGAATCCAGTGCATGCACTGCTGTGTTCCCTTTAAAACAGTTCTAGGGGAGATGCTATAAGCTGTTGCTTCAAGCTGAACCAAAGGAGGGAAGGTTCATTGCTAGGAATTAAAGAACCAAACGTTGCTTCTGTTCAGCTGAGGAAACACCCACCCTGATGCTTAAAAGAAAAAGACAGAAGCTCTCCTGCACAAGGAAATCCTCCTCATTAAATGATCTGCAGAGAGCAGCTTCTTAAATAAAGCTGGAAATAATCAAAGGAGGATGAGAAATGGCAGTCATCCAACAAGGGCTCACAGAAGTGGAACAAAGGACCAGTGACCTGGAACAACACACAAAAGAAATGAAACTCATATTTTAAAAGCAGCGTCCCCAGAAGCCGCTTAAGAACAGTTGTTTCACAGCGTTTCACTGTACTTCGTTGGGCACTCTAAAGATCACCACTTGAATCGGGCTCTTCAAGTGCATCACTGGGTAAACGCAGCCTCGACTGTACCTGAGTGCCCCCACAGACAGATGTGCATCGGGTACCGCTGCCCGCTGCGGAATTCACGAGCAGTCTCAGGGTGAAGCTGCCCTTTTGCTCTGTTCCTCTTTCCTTCCTCAAACAAGAAATTAAGGACTCAACAGAGATGAGCTAGTCAGAAATTGCTCTTCTCTCCTTGAGATGGGTTCAATAGCAGCCCCACAGGTGTCTGGTACCCCACTGCCCCACCGCCCTTCCCGATGGCTCTGATTCCCTGCTCCACCTCCCCACTCTTCTTCAGCCAGCTTGCCCCATTACCAGAACCACTGTGGCCAGCGCTGACTGCTCCCACCTGGAGGTCCTGCCAGCAGAGGTGGGTCTCCTCCTCCAGCCCTTGGTTCTGCTGAACTTGCTGCTGTCTCACCACCACAACTCCCCCAGATCAGTGAATCAAAAGTAAGTGTTTTCCTCTCTTCATTCCTGATTTCAAAGAAAAGCCAGTCTGTGCAAGGTCTGAACGGTAGTGGTCAGTCAGAACACCTTCCTACACCTGAGAGAAAACACTGAGGTCGTAGCTGACATCAGTACAGATAGGATGACCTCTTAAAAGAGAGGTTGTTTATTCCATCTGTGATGAACTTCAAGTGGTATTTTAGGTTGTTCCACATTTCTATGATTTGTTTTCTCTAAAAGAGAAAAAAGAAAAAAATAGGAAAGAAAAACAACCAGATTTTCCTACCCCCGACGCATCTTAATGGCTGTTTAAGTTCTGAGGACTGTACAGGTGTGTTGTTTCACATGCAGCTCAAACACACCATAATCCCATCACTCATAGCAAGTAGTCCTTGCTGAAAACAGGAGGACATTAATCCTCAGCGCTGTATTTAAATTGAAAGCATTAGCGCGGGAGACGGTCGTCGTGCAGGTGAGTAACGTCATACATCTTACTTTCTGAACGCGCTTCTCCTTCGACGCTGGACTTTCACCTCGGTGCTCTTCAGATCGCTCAAGTGAATGTGACGGCCTCAGCACTTTTAGCAGGGCTCCAGGATTCTTAGTCCCAAACTATCCACCAGCTCAGCAAAATTTAAAATGATTGTCACTCTCCATTTCATACAAGTTCAAGACAAAATGAGATCGAGTCTGAATTATTGTCTCAAGAGCCTGTTCAGGACACGCTCAAAGAGGACAGCAGGACACTTGAAGCCCACTGCTCTTGCTGGCTACATTTCCCCATGTTCATAAACTACAGCCTTTACCTATCAATGTCCCATCTCTCAAGTGCTAAATTAATCCTGTTTAAAAATGTCAATTAAACTGGTCAACTCTTTTCATGGTATCAGGGAGCACTTAATATCTTTGCTGCCCTTTAATTTGATTAAATAAGAGACAGTAATCTCGCTAAAGCAAAGCCCCTCCAGCCATGAGCTTATCTATAAAATATTCCTTTTTAATGACATTATGTTGAAATAAAATCTTCTTTCTCTTCTGGTAAACAGAAGGAAGATTATATTTGCACTACTTATGAACAGAGGTAATAACACAAAAACGAACCTATGGAGACACAACAGGGATGCGCTAATTAGGAGCCCTTGAGGAGCCAACATCAGCCAAAATTTCAAAAGTCACCTTAGCAGAAACTTATTTTCTTAATTGGGCACCAGGACGCTATTTTTCCTCTTTTGGTATTTCCAAGGAGGGAAGTGAACCAATACAGAGTGTCTTCTGCTGATGCAGACTGGAACAGTCCCAATTAAGTCAATGAGCCATTTCCCAGCTGACGTAAAAGGCTCTGCTGAAGTTAGCTAGGAGATGTGCTGGTTGTCCCCACTCGCCTCCAGCAGCCTCGTCCACAGACATGGACACCCCTGGGGCTTTGCCAAGGCTTGCCAAAGGGATACTTTAAAGGGTCAGTGTTGGAGATGACCCTGACTGCAATATTTCATGTCCGGTGTAGGCACTGCAGGAGCTGTAGCTGAACAGAGGCTCAGATAAGGAGTTCTAACAGCCGGCAATTAAGTGACAAAGAGAGGATTAGAGCATCAGCTGGAGATCGAACAGCAGGAGCAGCTGGACAAGAAATAAAACCAGATCTTAATTCTACATAAATGCATTATAAAATGGGGTGTTCATGCCTGTGTTTGCCTGGCTGTGACCCAGTCCCCAGGAGATCTAATTTTCCTATTGACTAAGCTCAACAATTCTTCTTTAAATATGTCCTTAATGAAACCTTGTGTCCACTGCCCTTATCACTCCCTGCCTGCTCTCCAGACAATTTTTCGAGAGACTGAGCTCTTGTGCTAAATCAGCCCATAGGCACTTCCATCTCTTGGCTGTGGTTGTATTCAGCTGCTAACATCACACAAGCCGTTGCTAGTGTGTCAGTGTGAAACTGGGCAAACTCCACAGGAAAGGATTTCTTTGCATCCTGGTCTTGGAGCTGCACTTGCCACAGTGGCTTTTCCTAGCGCAAGGCAGCACTGATGGAGCCATCCTCTCAAGGGCCAGCTACATGTACTCAGGTAATAAATCCTTCTGTGGCTCTAATTCTTTCTCTTTTTCATTCTGAAATGCTCCCATGCAGAGTATCTTTAACAGGGAGGGACACGTCTTCAGTGATCAAAGTGGGTAAGAGTTTTAAAAATACGTTAGGCTTAACTTCAGTAGCAGAGAGAGGGAGTCATATTAATGAATCCCTGGGCACTAAACCAACGATTATTTTTATCTGGCTGAGATGCTGATTTTTGTTTTAATATGTTCTTCGACAGCAAAACCAAGGAATGATGTCACCACTAGTCAGGAGTGTAATCCTACAAGGACAGGAAAACCAGAGAAGGTGGAAGCAGATGCAGAAAAGCAACCCAAAGGTTAAACGACTCATTCTGAAGAGCAGCAACTGGAAACTGAAGTCTGGATTCTGGCCAGGGATATTCATGGAACTGTCCTGATTTTGCAAACCCTCAAGCTCTGCAGAGCGCCAGCTCAACAGCCCTTGTCTTCACAAGCCTGGTTTGTCTGTGGCTCGGGCAGTGCCAGACTTGGGCTCAGACCAGAAGCCTGAGGGAACAAAAGCCTGACCTGAGGAGCCTGGGTTCATTCCAAAGCCAGCCCCTGACTGGAGTGGAGAGCTGGGACAGAGACATATGAGGGAATCTCCTGGCCTTTTTAACTCCTTTATTTATTTTTCATTAATAGAAGAACAGACTAGACTAGACTAAACTAGACTATGTAGTCCTGCCTGACCAGTTCAGGGCTGATCCAACATGCTAGGCTGCTTCATGGCTCTGGTTGTACCAAGCGTTCAACGCTTGCCTCAACACTCTTGATTGTTGGGTTATTTGGGTTTTTTTTTCTTTTTTCCTCAATTTTAAAAAATCTTGTTAGTAACCCAGACTTTGCAAGGTGCTGAGTAGCTCAGGACTGCTTCAGTCGGGGCAGGCTGCCCCCTGCACAGTGCCCACCGCAGCCCAAGATCCTGCAGACGAATTAAACTTTTCAGGCAGTAGCTTTGCCAAGGAGGAAAGAAAACGTGAAAACAGATTATGAATTGAGAGCACACACCTGCATTCAGCACAGTGTCTCTTTTCAACAGAAAAAACTTTTCTGGCTCCAAGATCCCTTTTCTGATTAAAGTTTTTGAAACTGGCACGCTCCTGTAATACATTTTGATGAAATCCCATTCTCCAGTGAAATTGTTATACTGGATAACTTCCAGGCAACAGCAGCACAATGACTGTTAATCGGGTTCAGGAGAATATATAGTGACTACAAAACCAGCACTAAACCACTTGTGGTAGGCAGTCCAAAATTCATGGCTCACAGAGAACGAGCTCATTCTTGAAAAGAAATAAACCCCCCCAAAAATCTTGAAGGCCAGAACTTAAACGATTACCTTCATATTGCTCTATTCTCAGAGCAGCATCAGGAGACTGAGGCTTTTATTCGTTGAGCTGTACACTGAAATCCATCCTGACTTGTGCTACTAGAAGAGTGTCTCACAGTCTGCTCCCCAGTGCTGGAGCCCCACTGGCTCCTTCACACTCCCACTGTGCTGTGCACCAGAGGAGGAGATGCCCCATTTCCTGCCCAAATCCCCATTTTCACTCCAGAGTTGAAGTCAGACCCCCAGGCAGGCTGGAGGGCAGGTGGGTGGAAGCAGGGGTTGCCGAGGAGAAGGGGCTCTTGCAAATGCCCAACTTCAATCACATTTCCACCTGCTGATGGGGGAAAGCTCTCAGAGCTGGCCACGGTGGGTTCACAAGCAGCGGTTTGCAGCTGGCCATCAGGCTGTGGGGGCACAACCTGCTGCGGAGCTCCAGCTGGGCTGCAGCGGTACCTGATGGCTGGGGAGCGACAGGGGTGGCTGCTTAAAATTATAATTAGCGTGAGCAGAAACTGATTGCATTCCGTGGCATCTCGTTAGGCTGCGTCTCAGCTGGGTGCCTGTCCCTACTCCTGTGAGTACATTGGTACCTAAATCTGTCTAAATTTAGATTAAGGCTTAAACTGGGGATAGAAAACTCAGGATCACATGCTGGAAGATTGGTTCTAAGGCAAAGAAACCCTAGACCAGGAGCTGTGATGCCCGCAGGGAGTTAAAGTGCTTTATCAGGGTCCTGGAGAAAATACATTCCAGGTTGAACGACATCACCTGCTTCATGTGCTGGACTTTTATTTTTGTGCTATTTTGAGTCTCTTCAAGGGCAAGAACACGATGAGGCTCCCCAGGTGCTATGAAAATGTGAACTCGGGAAAGCAGTGAATAAATGCAAAGGACCCAGTTTAAGGGACAGGTGGTCAAACTTTCCAATTCCCTACGAATGATCTGTAAGCCGCTGATAAATGGATCCACACAACATTGACAGCACTGACGAATGACTTGCGCCAGAAAACATGAAGATTGATGCATTGTTCAACCTTAAACTAAACATATAATGTAGACATTAATCCACCAGTAGGCTCTACAACCTGGATTTCATCAGCATGTCTAATTAAACATGTTGCTTCATGAATTTTACAAATATGGCACAAAGTTGCTAATGGAGAGTCTTAAATTCTATTAACATTCATTAAATCTCTTTGGTTTCTCTTTAAGCACGCATTTAAAATTCTAATCACTGCAAAAAGATTTTAATAAAACACAATGTTAATGAAATATGTGAAAGAGCTATTGAAAGAAAAAACTTGTGAAAAAAAAAAGCCTGCAAGAGAGAAAAGGGAAGCATGTTAAGCTAAACTGGCATATAAATAGCAGTGAGCTATTTAGGGGCTATGCAAAAGCACATATGAGCCCTAGGACGGCGTGATTTTAAAAGGCTCTTCTTTGCACTAAATGTTAGCTATTGGAATTAATAAGGGATTAAGCTCTGAACTCTTTGGAGCTTTATCGCTTGTATTTTCACTGTCTACCTCTCTCTGCAACAATTGTCACTCTCGTAAGCTGGAACAGAGGAGGTTCCACATAAATATGAGAAGGAACTTCTTCGCAGTGAGGGGGACAGAGCACTGGAATGGGCTGCCCAGGAGGGTTGTGGAGTCTCCTTCTCTGGAGACATTTAAAACCCACCTGGATGTGTTCCTGTGTGCCTTGGTCTAGCTGATTCTGCTCTGACAGGGGGATTGGACTAGACGATCTTTCAAGGTCTCTTCCAATCCCTCACGTACTATAATACTGTCGTATTGTGAGAGACTACGCAAAAGCACACATGAGCCCTAGGAGGGCATGATTTTAAGAGGCTCTTCTTTGCACTAAATATTAGTTATTTGAATTAATAAAGGATTAAGCTCTGAACTCTTTGGAGCTCTATCGCTTGTATTTTCACTGTCTACCTCCTCTGCAACAATTATCACTCTCTTAAGTCTCTCTCCTGGCCACCCTGCAATGCCTGTGCTTTGCTATCTGGTCTCAGGGCAGCCCCATCAGATGTCCTGCTGTGGAGTCTCGTGAACCAGCTGCTTTGACTGACTTACAGACTTCCTTTCCCTTTTCTTCAATATCCACCACATGATGATGGAAACCACATCCTGGGAGGTCAAATGCCTTTCAGCTTGGTTTGTCTCTCAGGAGCGCATGGAAACAAGATCTCTGAAGTCTTTCACAAACGCACAATCAACACAAGTTTCCAGGACTGATCCCTGTGCGATGAGAGTGAACTTTGCAAAGAGCTCACCTCTGGTGAGCACTACCCATGCACCATTTCTTGCTTGGTCCCCCCATCAACAGGAGCAACTGCAGAGTGGCTCATCTTGGTCATATAAAGAGACATTCATGGCCATCATCTCCAGTGACCTCTAAACCTGGTTAGCAGTCAGAAATTCCATCTCCTTTTACTTTTCCCTCCATACTGGAGTTCTCCTTGGCTCCCTGGGTGCTCTGCCACCTTGGTCTGGGAAAAGGTAATGGTACATACAGCGAAGGAGAGAGAAGAAAGTCACGTCGTAACGTCAGGACTGATTATTCTTGAAGCCAATCCATGAGAGCAGTACATGTGGGATCAGACCTTAGCCTTCATTCACTTCTTCACATGTGCTGCTGACATCAGGTTCAGCTTAAAGCTGTGGAACACAGCCAAGCTGCTGTTGGACACGTACTACACATGCTCTGCTTGTGCCAGCAGTGCACAAGGTCTAAAGGCAGATGTCCATGCAAAAGCTTCTCACTAGGACCCGTCTGCAGAAGAGCTTCACCCTCCTCCCTGCTCAGACAGCCCCCAGTCAGCAGAGCCTGGCAAAGACCTGCTTGTTGTACTTACAACGAATAGCAGACTTCCCTGCCCGACTAATACCTTCCTGTCTAGTCTAACAAAGACCACAAGTCGTGTCAGGCTATGAAAGAACTGTAAAACCTCTGCTTGTGCCAGAAATGACAGGCAGCCCTTGGAACCCAGCTGAAATCCAGCAGTACCCTGGCCACAAAATCATTCTGAAAGCGGTACCAACCAGGGTGCGTGCAGCAGGTGCTCTGAAACGGGAAGGTAAGATTTTCATGATCAAGCAGAGAACATTTTCTGGTGAGAACCTGATTATTTATTCTCTAATAATAAATGCTGCTGGTGAAGAACAACCCATATGGAGGGCAAGTGACTGTGCCTGGGTCTTCCCTCTGGCTGCAGCATCCAGCACGTGCACCCCAGCAACAGAGGTGCCAAGAGAAGGGCTGTGGGCTCAGTCGGCAGCAAGGGGCAGGAGAACCGCTGTGGGCACACTGGGGCAGACTTGCAGCTTTTTCTGCGTTTACCTACATGCACTACCCCTCAGACAGAGGCTGGGACTGTGAGTGCTGCACAGCTCCGGGGTACAATGGCTGAGAGGAGTTAAAAGCTCAGCAGGGGAGAGAGAGGGAGGAGAGGGGAACACAAAGGAGAAGGTGCCTTTAGGCATCTCTGAAGGAGGTGATAGCCCCATTTTGTGTTATTTTGTTAAGTTTCAATTTGAAGCTGTTCAATGACCAGAAAGCAAAGGAGACTGAGACGCAGCAAGGGATTCCTTCCCAGGCTGGGCAGGGGAGTCTGTCACCTCACTCACAGAGGTGCCCTAAATCAGCCAATAAAATGGCTTTCATTGCTTCCATTTTCATCACTCCAGTCCCATATCCCTCTGTTCTCCACCTCTGGTTCTTAAACCTCATTAGGCCTGCTCTGATTCTTATCAGTGCTTGTGGTGTAGCCTCCAGTGCCTCCGAGAAAATCACCTCCTGCAGTATATTCACCAAAAACATGTATTGCTCTGAAAATACGGGGGGGAGTGAGATGAGAGCCACCAGTTTGGCTGGGAAAAACCACGAGCAACAAGAGCCCTAAACACAAACACAACACAAATGCTAAAGCTCATCTCTAGAACCACAAAACTGTTGTGGGAGCTGTGCTACTCCCTCGCTGTCTTCCTTCATGGCCATTTACAAGGTTCATGCAGGACAGGAAGACCATGAGTCACTGTCACAGCAGACTGGCTCAAGGGAGCCTCCAACCAGCTTGAGGAGGCTGCCACAGCAGATTTCAGAGTGTGCATTGAATGTGATCTTCTTTCTGCACTTGTTACTGCTCCGTTAACATTTTAATGCAGAAATAAGCTTCTGGCTTGTGGTAGCGTTCCGCTGCGTTATTATATAATCGCTCCAGACTGTGCAGCAAGCGCTTAATACATGTTCTGTAAGTCATGGGTTTGTCCTTCTTTTTGCACAAACGTACCTGTGCTGTAGGAATATGTGGAGTGGAGGAGCCATGAGAGGAAGAAACGACAATGTCTGAATCCTGATAGGAAGAGAATGAACCGTTAGTGACGCATTATCTACACAGCAAAACAAGTGATGCTACAGAAGCACACACTGTCTCGCTCATCCTGAAACTTCCTTTTCTTTCCTGATAAGTCACATTCAGCTGGACACAAGGTGCCAAGGGGTGCTGAGGACCAGAGCTCGTGTGTGCACGCCACAGCTCGTATGATACACCCCTCTGAGCTGGGTAAATCTGCACTGTTGGGCCAATAAACAGAACACGAAGGCAGTGGACAGCGGTATAGCAGCCCAGTCTTTGCTCAGTCCTGCACAGAACAGCATCACAGATCCCACATCATGACAGAGAACACAAGTCCTGGAGTCCATCCCAAACCTCTCCCACAGACACTTCTGGCAGCTGGGGTGCTGCTGCCTATGGGTCCACCCCTGGCACCAGCCCAGTGACTGCTGCAGCACCCAGGAAAGCACATCTTGACCTTTCCCTGGCTGGAAGCAGAAGAAATTGCATGGGCGTGTAGCCATGAAAAACTGTTGGAAACACAATTAAAGAGAGGTGTCCAAGGAAAACCTCCAAAACCTGCATTAAACCCAAATCAAACCGGCTGAAATAGGAACACTGTGAGTGGAGGATGACTCAGAACGGGCAGTGTGCCTCGCAGGAATGTGAAGGTTGCATTTGCATCTTGCAGCACTTTCCTGGAATACTCGAGCCATCCTCTGTTTATTTGTAATTCCTTTTTTCACTGGCACTGACCCTTTCCCAGACCGAGGATGCAAAAAACCCTGAAATATTGGAATACCTTGCAGAATGAAAATTCTCAACTCTCCTCATTTTAATCGTTTTAGATAAATATCAGCAACAACACCAGAGCACCAATAGCAACAGCGTAGTGACTGTTCTGTGAACTTTGCATGATTCGTCTCCCACACCCACCTACAGCCCCAGCTATTTATTTGTTAGATAACATCGCCTGTATTTGGCCACATGCGCAAGTGCTGAAGTTCAAGCCAAATCCTTTGGGCTGCACCATAATGAAAACCTTTCTTTTCTTGTGACCAGGTAGATTGAAAGTCATCGAACTGATCCCGGAAGGTTCTTCTCAGGCCAGCACCGGGCTTTGCTGGTGAGGGCAAAGGGAACGGTTGTGACGCTGGCTCTCCTCACGGTGCTGCAGACTCCTAGTCGCACAGCACCGTGTCTAGTGACAGAAACAGGCCATTTTGTGTGCAGTTTACAACATGCAGAAGCCAGTGTCGTTAACAAGAGCCGAGCACCAAGGAATCGCCTGTATTATTAAAACTGATGGCACGATTAGCTGGAGCAAGAGTCAGCAAAGCACCTCGGATTCTGTGTGTTGTATGTACACACAGAGACATTCAAGTGCCCTGTTCAGAGTCTCTTTACACCTTCCTTTTGGTACCTGCCTGTGCTGGATGTGCAGTAACAGCCAACCCACCACTAACACCATTCACTTACAGTCATTTCGGTTCACATTTACAGCTCTGTCATGCCCTGTCATAACTTACCTCAGTTCTCTCCAAGAGCAACACTGAGCACACAGTCAGTCTTTCAGGAGATCAGAACACTTTATACACAAAAAAGGGCTGTGTCCCGTGCATTAGCCTGGGTCACGAGCTCCCCTACCTGCCACGCTGGCTCAGCCTCAGAGCTGGTCTTGGAGCTCGTGACAGGAACACGTGTGGCTTGGCAAAGCTGCTCTTCAGCCCTGGTTTGCTCAAAAAAGGCAGGCACTAGCCTGGCTCTTTTGCTCAAGCACCATACATGAATGCTGAATGAAAGAGAAAAAACCAGAAATCTAATTCCTCATCACATTTTTCACCGCTGGAAGCAGCTTGTGTACCCTGCCAGCTGAGAGAACAGGGAGGGCAGGGAAAGCAGGGGTGTGATCCTGCTGTTGTGGTTCTTCTCGATGTAAGAGAGGACCCAAGAGATGTGCAGTGCTCCCTCTGTGCTGCCTGAGTGCTGCCCACAGGCAGGACAGGACCGTAAAAGTAGGGTCTGGCTGAACCTCATCCCCACTTTTGCGGGGTTCTCCCTGGCAAAGCGGCCCCACTGACTGGCCCAGCCCAGCCTACCCTGCAATTTACCTCCTTGCCCACTTCCCAGCCAGCTGCATCTGCCAGAGCTCCATGCACCAAGAGGCAGAGGTGTGCTGAGGCTCAGCGTGAGCAGACTGTCTTCAAGAGAGAAACCTTGTTTTGACTGGCAAATTGAGTGCATTTGGTCTGGAACTCACTGACTCAGAACAGATGTGGAAACCACACGCCATCATGTCTGCTCTCCTGACAGCCTCTGACAGCGCTCTCAGGGCCTGCACTTGCTAAGCTAGACAGAACAAACCCCTCCAAGATTCCAGCTGCTGTGGGCAGGGGACCCTCCTTGGGCACTGCTGCCTGCCCAGACCCCCAAGAGCTGTCTGGACCCACAGACTCCCAGAAGACAACCTGGCGATTACCAGCAAATGTGGATGGAAAAGGAGAGCATGGTTCATTTTAGTGTCTTCAGACCCAGGAAGGACACAAGCCCAGCACTGATAAAGCCAAGTTACACCTGAAGTTACTCCCTCTCCTAAGTGTCTTTTATTCCCATGGCAGTTACTGAGCCCCTGCCCGTGGCTGAGCCAGGGAGGCTGCAGCAGCAGGCAGAGCTCCAAGCACAGGTACCTTTGTCCTGTGTCAGATGGCCTCTGGAAAAGTGTCCTTTCCTGGTGCTTGGCTTGGGAGTAACATTGGGGCTACTGATAACACAAGTTGTTTTAAAATAATTCCTATTTTGGATGATAACCATTTCTGCAAAGAGTTTGCTTTTCTACATTTTCATGTCTCTATCTCCCACAGGAGGATGGTTCAGACAGGCACTGGGGGGCTGTGGCCTCGCTGAAAGGTGACCACCCAATTTAGTGGAGTCTGTAATTATTTCTTTTTCCAAATGGGAGGAAAAGGGGCCCAAATGCTGGACTACCTTTGCTTCCTTAGAGACCAGGGTGCACACAGAGTGCTTTCAGAAGGGGACCGTTGGCTGACCCTGATGCTGTGGCTTAGAGAACAGACAGATACCAGAACATTAACAAACAAACTTTTGTGTTTGGACAGAAAAAAGATCCACATTAATCCAAGTACTTTTGCTTGCTCAACCCAGCACCTGTACAGACATTCCAATGGGATCACAGCTCTGAATCGAGCACGCCTGTGTGGGTAAAGGGGACAAACATTTTCCTACCCACCACCTGCTAACGTGTGTGCTATGAACATGGCAACGGGCTGCGGTTTGAAGTGTCCTGACCCCACCACAGCTGAGCTGTGTGATGCTGAGGGCACCAGTGGCAGCTGCAACTGAACTTCCTGCCAAAGACCAGTAAAGAAAATGGAGAAATCCTGCAGATTCACTCAAGCTTGTGGAAGGGATCAGTAAAAATGGAGCAGCTGCTGGGAGTTGTCTGTGTGCTAGAGGAGGAATCCGCTATGCAGCAGCTCCTGTGCTGCTCACCTGAACACCGATACCCTAAGGTGGGCAGCCTGATGGTGTTGTTCCTCTGCCTTGGGAGAAAGGTCAGAGCATTTTCTGCAGAAGAAAGGTAGAGGTGCTTTCCTCAGGGATCTCCAGGCTCAAAGTTCTCCTTTAGAGTCTCTTCCTGGCTGCTGCCATAAGGCTCTCGATGAGCCTTCAGTATAGCAGGAGCTGGTCACCGCCCCTCTTTGCCCATGGCAGCCAGAGTATTTGTTACCCACGTAGTGAGTTGTCCCGGTAGAGCATCTCCCTCTGGAAGCCACAGCTGGGCAATGTAGTTTGGAGCTAGAGATGTCTTTGGAGTAGATTGTCTTGGAAATGGAGGGGCAGCTTCCTTTCTGCTGAGGCCATTGGTTCCCTGGTGCAGAACATGGGAGCCCAGGATATGCTGAAGAGAGCTTTGGGAAGTCCCACGTGGAGCCTTTCAGCATGCAACCCATGCTGCTTCCAAAATACAGCTTCTGTCAGAGGCTTCAAGTGCTGTAATTTCAACTCCCCCAACACCCTTTAGAGCAAGCTTTTAAAAATAAGTCTCTAGCGGTACAGGGGACTCTGAAGAATGCGTCATTAAAACATCAGTATTTAAGCACTTTTCTGGGTAAACCAGGCACAGGACCTTTGGCTTTTCTAGAATATAGATCGAATTTTCACAGCCACAGTTTTGCTGTGTTTAGAGAGAAAATAAGCCAAACAAAAGACATTTAGTTTGTAGATGCCTTGCTGATGCGAATGAATGACCAGCTGCACACCTAGCTGTGTGCTGGAGGGTTTGCATGCTCTGCTAGTCCAAAAGGCAACTCAGGCTCATAAATACACTTCCTCATTGTTCAGTATTGTGGGGTACATTAATAGCCTTCCAGTGCTACAGGGCAGAGCACCGCACTCCGGGTGCATTACGTGAGGCTTGGGCAAGGTTTGGATGCCATGCAGGGAGGTAGTGGGTGAGGGCTCTGTTTCTCAGCTGATCAATAAATGAAAGAGCTGCTCAGTTTGTTCTTGGGAAGGTGAGTGGCCACTTACCGGATGCTGCTGACTGTATTTGCCTTCAACCTTCTGCTCCCCCCCTACCTCCCAAAATGTAAGTCATTAGAAATGTGATTTTTCTGTTGTACTTTTGGGGTGTAGGATAAAACAGACAGCTAGTGTCATCTGAGGGAGGAAGCCTCCCAGAACATGCTTAATTCAATCCCCATGACAGCATCGTCTCTAAATGCTCTGGTAATGACACCACACTTAGCTAGATGCACTGATATGTGAAAAAGGAATTGGCGGGGGAGGGGGGGGACACCTAATGCTGCCTTCCACTCGTATAATTAGCCTAGATACTATAAATCATTTTATATCTGCATTTTTGAGCAACAACAAAAATTGCTCTTTCGAGCAGTAATTCAGGCTTGTTAGCCTTAAGTTTAATAAAGTTTCTAGTAATGAGTTTTCCAAATGCTAAACTTGTTATTCTGTTCCTTCTGATTGGAACTAAAATTGCTTTTCAGACACAAAGCTGTCAGCGTAAGATCACAACTGATGAAGTGACTTCTAGGTAATAAATGTTCCCATCTCCATCTCCCAATTTACTTCCCTTGCATCAGAAGAGGGCAGGATGGCCAAAGATTACAGCGGTGTGGGAAGCCCTCACCTCAAAACAGGAGTTTTTGCTGATTTCACATATGGAGAAACATCTGATAAGTCACTTAAACCATCAGCTGGCACCAGATCTCAGTACTAACCCAGCACCGTGGAACCTACATGCTCTCCAGAAGTTCACCAAACCTGTGAACTCAGCTCAGTGCTTTGGCAAGAAAGGCTTCTGGGGGGCTTTGATTAAAAACAAGTTCAAATTGATGCTCAGAATCACAGGACAAAAGCAAAAGTGCACAAACCTGTCAGAAGGATGAGGAAGAGGAGAGAGACTTAGCAGGGGTTGTGGAAGAGATGCGTGTGCAGTTGTCTGTACAAATAGCTGAGGAAACCATCAAACTAGCTAAGTGAAGAAAAAACTTGAGGCAAGGTTGTGAAATGTACCGAAACACCGAACATTGCAGGGACTGCAGGATCCCCACAAAGGTCCTTTGCACCCTGGGTGATTGGCTTCTTCAGAAATGAGTTTCCCAATGCCCAGGCACAGGGAGACCACTGAGGTGCACTGGCTGCTCTGGTGGCCTACCAGAGCGATGGGGAAACAGGTAGGCAACACGTCTGGGAGCCCAAGCTCATTCTCACAGGAACCCCCATGACAGGGTGTAGGTGCATGTACTGACCCGGGCACTTGCACCACATCGTCTCCAAGCAGAACTCCATCTGCTGCAGGAAGGTTTATTGAACCTGACACAGGTTTGTCCTGAGGACAGATTCCCAAATATTCAGGGATCGGTGTTGTCTGTGGTGAAACTGGAGCTGGTTTTCTCCTCTGTGAAGAACAGAGTCAAACGGGAGCAAGACTGGGTCAGCAAGACCATGCTGACCCACCTTTCACTGGATCAGCCCGTGCCTCAGCACTCACACAGCGCTGTCTGCTCTGGGTTGGCATGTTGGGCTTTATTTTTCTGTCTTCTCAGGACTCTCCAAATGCCAGTTTAAAGCCAACAATAGGTCAGGGAACACCCTGAGCACTTCTTCTAGTACTCATACACAAACTTACTGTTTTACTTCATTGCTATGGTGAAGCTACATCTCTCTTCCAGTCTTTGATGGAGTGTCATTTTCCATGCTAACCCATGATGACATCTCCTCTGCAGGTTGTTATGATACAGTCGTGGTGAAATCACACTAAAACCTTCTTGTGGAATGCTGAGTAACTCCTTTTTACGCTGATAACTCATTAAGACATTGGGTTTTTTTTTCCCCGGTGATGTCTCTTGATTACCTCATGCTGTGTTTTCTAAATGCGGTTTGAACTTTGTTCTACAATCTTCCCCCTTTTCTCACTCACTGTGTATTGCTTTTGCTCTCTCATCAATCCTGGACTCCTTCACCCGCTGACTCTTCCTGGTTTGACTTAAATTTTAGGGCTGTTGCAGCAAGCATCAGCCACGAAGCAGTTTTGCCCTTTTTAACCACGAGATACCCTGAAGGTAGAACACCACATAACAGCTATCCAGGCAGATGAGTCCTAACCAGGCAGCAAAATGGGGAGACCATCAGAATAACCGGGTTTTGACCCTTTTTTCTGCGTTTATTTGTAGAGAGCTGAACCCGAAGGAAAAGATTGGAGACTTAGTGGGGATGAAGACAAGGCATCAGCTCTTAATGGGTCAGTGGGTTTCTTCAGAACTTGGTGAAACAATCAAGAAATGCTGTTGTGCTTAGATGTGACTTTCCCTGACAGGTTGCTCTGGTGCTGTCACCCTCCAGACACAAATTTAAGTCTTTAAGTCACCTCTCACCAACACATTTAAGCCGCTAAGTGGTCAGAGAGCAATCTCTATTTATGGACAAGGAGAAGAAAACATACAACTGTTCCCATGAGAGCTGGGATCTCTCTCTGAACAGTCCCATTACCTCCCACAGTGGCTGCACCATAGGTGGCACTTGGAGGCTGTTATCTTCCCGAGTGCCCTGAGCACAAAGGCAGTATTTACCAACAGTAACACGATAATAAATTAACACTTCAATGCCCTGTAAGCGGTGCGAGTCTTTGCCACCGATAACTGTGCGTTAGGTTTGCTGTAACCTTGTTCTTTCTCCGTGGCTGGCAACAGTGCATCAAACTGAGGTTTGAAGTGCTACAATGAAAACAGTAAGAATCCACCCGGTTTGGGTGGTTTACATAGTCTGGTGCTGACAACTGGCTGCATCGTAGCAGCTGAAGTGATGCAGCGAGCCAGCCCCGGAGATCCTGCCTGCTCCAGCACAGCACAGTATCCTGCTAATGTTTTATTTCTCCGAGGAAGCATCAGAGGTATGTCATTCATAAAGGGTCTAATTTATCGCTGAACTCCAGGGAAATTCTGCCAGGGACTTAACACAGTGTGCAAAGAAACTCAAAACCTGTGGAAAAGCAAGGACGAGAAAAACATTCCAGGTAGCTAATGGATTCGGTGATGTGTGTGTGCTTGTGCTGTTCATGTCAGAAAGATAAAACAATCATTTTCCCTTAATTCTTCAGGATGTCTCCACTCCGCTGTGTTCTTGAAACATCCACCCTTGTTTTCTTCATGTATTGCCCAGATTGCTTCTCCCCTCAGTTATCAGCATGTGTAGCTTCCCAAAGCCAAAGTGAAGACAGACTATGTGCTCTTGATGGGGTAAATTGGACCCTGGCCTGCGGGGCACCTTTCTCCCTTGCTTTCTTCTACTTTGCAGCCCCATGACTGCCTTGCTTGTGAGATCCACGTAAACATACAATGCCAAATTGCACCAGCCAGTAGAAGTCTTGCCTTTTCCTAGAAAAATCTTGAAAACCCATATAAAAACAGTCACTCCTGAAGCAGCAGGAAACACCCCCCACCGCAGCAGATGTACCTAAAGGTGGACAGGAGAGCAACAGGGTAACGCTTTTCTTCAAGAGAGTTGCAGCTGTAGTTGCAGGGCTCATTCAACACCACACTGGAGCTGTGAAGGATCATCATCTCCTGCTGTTGGAACAGCATTTGAGAGGTGCTTGTGTCTTAACTTCAAGGAAGGGTTCACTAGTGAGAAAGGTGTCTTTGCCATGCCTTGTGTGTCCAGCTGTTCCTTGTGCAACCCATCATGAAAACTGTGAGATGTTACTGGAGCCCTGCTTAGTCTCCTGAGCTAATGCTGTCAGGACTAACTCAACTACAATCAACCCAAAAATCCACACACGCTCAGCATGGCCCGGAATGGTTGGTTTCTTCTGCTGACTTGCACTCGCTAAGATTCCACATGCCTAAGATAAACTCAGCTTAGAAACAAAGGCCAGAGGACATCTGCTGGCTCTTGAGTCCATGGGCCCTGACGGGATGCACCTGCAAGTGCTATGGGAGACAGTGGAACTCATTTCTAGGCCACTCTCCCTCATCTTTGTTAAGTCATGGGGATCAGGAGAGGTGCCTAGGGACTGTAGGAGAGCAAATGTCACTCCAGTCTTCAAAAAGGGTAAGAAGGAAGACCCAGGTAACTATAGACCAGTCAGCCTCACCTCCATCCCAGGAAAGGTGATGGAACAATTTATCCTAGA
>JAOXOE010000441.1:45734582-45746684 GCA_028565055.1 Phoeniculus purpureus
GGCTGCCCAGGGGGGTTGTGGAGTCTCTTTCTCTGGAGACATTTAAAACCTGCCTGGACATGTTCCTGTGTGACTTGGTCTAGGTGACCTGCTCTGGGAGGGGGATTGGACTAGATGATCTTTCGAGGTCCCTTCCAATCCCTAATGTTCTGTGGTCCTGTGAGAATAGTGCTACCACTCCTGTTCTTCCCAAAAAAAGTGACTGCACCTAATCGCCAAGGATTCAGGTTTTCTGGTTGTCAGATGGGGTGAAAAAAGGGAAGAGTTTAAGGACAAATGCTAAACACGTTACAAACCCACAACAGAGAGACTCTTCAGAAGTCATTCTTCTCCATAGCTGGTAGTTCATGTCAGGGTGCGTAGGTCATTTCTCACTGGATGAGGGTAAAGCTGTTTAAAGAACCTTTTTTCTTGCATGAGTTACAGAGTTATAGAATTTTCTTTCAATTCAGCATATGAAGATTAAGATTTTAGTTGTCAGAAAGTGAGAAATTAGTCCAATTTGCGCAGTAATTAGTGCTTACAGGTGCCACAGGTGATGCTTCCTGTACTCACTATGCCCCATTTCCTCCGAGTGTTTTCTGCTGTGCAGCATTAATCTCACCTTGTTCATAATCTGGGGCAGCTTCAATATATCTCTGCTAGAGCTGCTCCCTTCATTTTCCTGAATCCTACTGTGGTAGAGGCTTTCAGCCTGTTTTTGCACGGTGTATCATGTCAGGGATGGGTTTCTTACCCCTTCAGTTTATTTTAGCTGTCCTTAAGAATCACTTGAATCACTCCACTTTGACAGAAGGCATCTGACATTTGACTGGACCAGTTAAGTGAGCCAGCACAATAATTCTTTCAGTGCTGAATATTTTATATTGCTCCAGGACCCTGATGTCTGGACTCGTGTCCTGCTGATTTTCACTGCAAGGACATGAAGATAGCACAGAGGAGCTGATGAAGATGCTTGACAGCAGTGCGCCCAAAGCTCCACCACTAAGAGTCAAGCGGTGCTGGCAGCCTGTGCAGGGCACATCAGCTCCCTTCTGAAGTCAGGGACTCCACAGCACTCTTTCAGAGATCCTACCGAGTTCACCCAGAGCTGCACCCAAACCACTCCGCACTGGTGGTCATGGTGGCACAAGGTGTCCTGCTGCAACATCATCTTTTTTTTGCCTTAGCACCCAATTCCAGTTGTCCCAACTTCTGCTAAACCTCAGCTGATACAGAACCACAGTTCTCTTTCTGCTGATCCAGTCAAACCTCTGATCAGAATCATCACCAAAACCATTAATGAAGTCCCATAACACATTGGTTTAAGCACAGCCAGTTTTCCCAACCGCCCTTCTGTGGAACAGTGACCCTGTAAACTTTGGTTTAGTTCTGAAGAGGGGGCTGAAAAATCCACCCTTGATAGCACAACACAACCTCCCATCTTTGCTTGCTGTTCCTAAATGCTTCGCAAGGTTCTGCGTAGAAGGTGAAAGCAGAAGAACAGTGCAAGGAGAAGCCTGTCTCCATGCTGGTTTCAGCTATGGAACAGCTCTGGTGCTACCAGGCTTTTGTGAGAGGAGCATTTTTCTCAAACGTGTCTGGACAGCCGGATCTGCCTGAGGAAGTCTGAAGCCCTGCTCAGCTGACACTGCTGGGGTTGGTTTGGTTGGTTCAGTTTTACTCTTTCCCTATCCCTCGAGCGAGCTCAACCACACAAATCAGAGTTCCTGTGTGACTTGGTCTAGGTGATCCTGCTGTGGCGGGGGGGATGATCTTTCAAGGTCCCTTCCAATTCCTAATATTCTGCGATTCTGTGAGTCACAGCAAAGCTCTTCTGGAAGCTGAAGAGGTAACAGACTATAGATGTTGCATCACTCACATTTACCATCTTCTGGTTTCTAAGCACAACAATGGCTGCGGAGTCTTGAGTTTCTGAGAAACTCTCTCCTCATGCCAGCAACAATCAGCACTTCTCTGCCCTGGCCACAAAGCTGGGATACGTCGAGAGGAACAGCACTGGTGTCGGTTGTCTCACCTTCTGACACTCGTTCAGCAACCCACTCCAAAGTGCCATTGTCCTCTTCAGACTATACACCCAGCCCCCAAAACACCTGCCCTTCGCCAATGCTTTTTCATCGATGGAGCACTCCAGTTGTCAGAAGCGGATGCAGGAAGCACAAAGCTGCTGAAAACCTGCATTTGAGTCGACAACAACGAGATGTATCTGCACAATGCTGGATCCGTCCTCCTGCCCACGGCTATCAATACTTGCTGGTACAATTGATTCCATCAGGGTGATGATGACAGATATAGATCGTTCCCGAGTGCAGCAGATGCAGGTGATCCAGGAGTTTTCAGACCAGGCTTCTTTTCCCAGCTCTGAACACAGATTTATTTTTTACAGAGAGCAAAGCAGCGAAGAGCTGAACAGCCTGTTACAGCTGCAATCACTGTGCTTCACTATTAGCGCTGCTTCAGAGCTGCAAACAAGCTGGAGGCAGCTAGCGAGATGTCCACCTCAGGATAGTAGGTAGAAGCTTTGGAGGTGCCTCTTTATTAGATGCAGACATTCGAGTTGTGTACATAGTCAGTATTTTTTCACCAGTCTGGTTTTCTAGGTGTCACGTAAGAAAAAACCAGTACGAAGAGACTTCAATGAAAGATGCAGGGTCATCCATCACCATCCCACCTTCCACTTTCAGACAAGAAGCTTGCAGGTCCTCCTCAGCTTTCTGCAAAGGAGACAAATGGTGGACCCTGTCTGTGCAAACAAAAAGGCTTTTCAGGGAAACGTCAGCCCACTTGTCCATTTTAGTCCCTTTCTTTTGCCAGACCCGCAATTAGCTTGGCTCTGCCAAGCCTCCTCCTGCCCTGCTGCCTTCCCACATAGGAACCAGCGCCTGGAGGAGGAACACATCAGCAAAGTTCCCCCCTTCTCCAGACAGCTGAGTCCCAAGGCTGGCTGCCCTGTACAAGCTGGAGAGATGTCTGTAGAGAGGAATGACAGCCAAGGTGGAAGCAATCCTGTTCCATGTTTCTTTGGCAGAGGTGCCTGTAGATGCCTCACAGCCCCAGGATTCACAGACATGAAGTACCCTAGGGGTGTACTCAACATTTGGGCTGTCTTCAATTTTTCAGGATGGGAGCCAAGATAAATGTCTGATCTACCCTCTTGCAGAGCTGGTGCTCATGACTTCAGGTTGCCAAGGACTGCCAAATGATTTATTTGACCCATTTTTGCTTCAGTTTGTTTGTTCCAGTCATTAATGGGATCACCTGAAGATTGAAAGGAAATCTGAAAATTCATTTAAATGACCTTCAAGGAAAAGTTATTTGCTTCAGCAAACCTGCCTCGAGTTTCCACCACAAGCTGGTGGGCAAACAGATGAAGTGTGGAATTGTCATGCACTGATGTCTACACATTAAATTATTCATCCTAATTGGTAGCTAAAGCTTTGCAGTATTTGTTAATTTCACAAGAATATATTAACTTTTTTCTTTCATGGAAGCAAACAACATTGAAATATTAGAAAATGAAATAAGAAAGAGGATATGTTATGCTTCTTGTGTAAGAATAGTCACTGGAGACACACAAAGTTTTAATGTTAATGTCTCCGCATCACTACTCCCTGCATGCTAAAAGAGGTTTGGAAATGCTTGAAAGGTTAAAGCTTTTGCAAATTATGAAACCAGACCATTTTGGAGCTATAAATCCCTCTCATCTGGGATGGTTGTTCTTGTGTAAAACCTCATGTTTCCTTGAGAGACAGAGCTGAATATTTATGCTGAGCACATCAAACACAAGGAAGGCACAGAAGTTCACTCGTCTGCAGTGGGTATTTAAGAGCTTACCGTCAATAATTAAATCTAGAAATTATAATTAGTCACTTACCCAAACTGGAGTGCCCAGTTCTCTTCATTTATCTTTCCAGCACAGGACTGGTGTCAGCTCACTGGTT
Organism: Phoeniculus purpureus; assembly: GCA_028565055.1. Taxonomy (NCBI): domain Eukaryota; kingdom Metazoa; phylum Chordata; class Aves; order Bucerotiformes; family Phoeniculidae; genus Phoeniculus; species Phoeniculus purpureus. The sequence goes on from JAOXOE010000441.1 coordinate 45,738,524, forward strand.
GCCCTGGAGCAACGTCTGTGTGAAACCAACAATTGTCATTTATGATTTAATTACGCCCTGGTGTATCCTGAGCTGCCCTTTCTTTGCCAGCACAGAAACTGCTTTTGAACAGCTGCTGAGGAGCCCAAACAGAAGACCTTGGAAAGCAGCTGCCCACAGCCAATGCCTTGGTCACACCCTGAGAACAGCCCACAGAAGGTGTCTTATAGTAGCACAGGCACTGTGTTTGGACCTGGGGTTGGGTTTGCAGCTGAAGCTGCTTATCGTGTGCCTCACAGTTCCTGGGTTTGTTTTTCAGGTTATGTCAACACCTTGACTCTCACAAAAGCTATTCTGTACAAACCTTCTGCTTCTTGCCAACTATGGTTTTGTTTGTCTTTCATTTCTACTTAAACAAACACCTTCCTCACACAGTGACACAAAACACAGCAAAAACGAGAAAACCAAAGCAACCCCACCCCCCTGCCACCTCCAGCCTCTCCACAAACTCCTCCACAACCAACAACTGTTCATGTGTCTTGTGACGCCACGAAGTCACAGCAGAACACATAGATTTATCGATTTGGTTGGTGCAGCGGGATTTGTAAACGTTGTCTTGGTTCAGAGCAGCCTTTCAACGTCTCTCTTGGTTTTACTGTTGCTTTCCAAAACAGAAGTAAAATAATTCCAGGTTTTGTTTGGGAAGTTTAACCTGTCATGTACCACTCCAGCCCTGCTGCCAAGACTTTCTGACTTAGATCTGAAGGACACAACAGCCCATTTCTCTCTGCAATGTCCTGACTCTCATTTGCGGTGCAGCAACGCAGTCGGTGTGGGACTGCCCTACCCCAGAAACAGACTTTGATTGAAACTGCTGGGAACCAGAACTGTCTGTGGCATCTTGCCAGGCATCAGTTTCCCAGCTGGGGTTCCCAAACACACCATGACCCAGAGCCACCACACCAGCTCCAGAACTTTGCAAAAAGATGTAGAAGTCTTGAACTGAGCTCATCTTCCAGTGTTGGAGCTAGAACACAGGGAGAGGGATGCAGAGAATTCTCAAGCTGTGCCTCTGGGAGCACTTTGCCCCAGACAAAACTGATTGAAGGTCTTGCTGCCACAGGCAACTTCTCTTCATTTGCAGCAGAAACAAATAATCTTCAATCACTCCTTGGGCCCTGCTCTATAAACCTGGAGAGAAAACCAAGAGGGAGGCTGAAGGCTCACACAACAGCTCTGAACCAGTTTAATCCTTCCCCCCCTCAATAAGATGAGTGGGGAAACATCTGTGCAGGAAGATGAAGGTTTGGCTATGTGTGGTAAACCCAAACATCTGAGCTGCTGTGGGATCCCTGCTTGGCAGGAGCTGTCAGACTGCCTCCACCTCTCATCCAAGATGAGCAGCCTAACACCATTAAAAATAGAAACTAATAGTTAGGTTTTATACAAATAATGGAGAGGATAAGATGTGGTTTAGACACAGAATTTTAGATCTTCTGGATGAGAAGGCTGGGCTGAAAGGAACCCATCTCCTCATAGCTCAGGAACCCTCGCAGAGCTGGTTCTCTTCTCCATGTGATTTAATTTGACAGTGACTACAGCGAGCCTCTTCTCCTGTCATGCGGCCAAAGCCCAGTTTCTATCTCCTTTCCATCACCAGAGGCGTAAATACTTGCATTACTTGCTTTCATGCACATTTGTATGAGCTCAACAATTTTAGACCAGAATTTTCTGAATCATGATCACAGAATCACAGGACATTAGGGATTGGAAGGGACCTCGAAAGGTCATCTAGTCCATTTCCCCCACCACAGCAGAATCAGCTGGTCTATTTAAACCACTCCTGCATTACGACGTGGGAAATGTCACACCCACAGTATCCACCAACCTTGACCTCTGAGGAGCCAACTCACTGTTCCTACCATGCCATGTTTCACCCAGAAGCCCTCGCAGACCTTGTGGTGCTACACAAAGGCAGAGTGTTACAGGGCAGCACGGGATTGTGGCTTCCTGCCGCGTCCAGTGCAGCGTCTGCAGATTTCACTACCTGCCCACCTAGCACAGCTGCATTTCTCTGGTGCAGCTCAGTCAGCAGCAGGGGTCAAGCACAGTGGAAGGAAGGCAGCAGCACAGGGCTCATGCGAAGTGCAGCAGAGACATCATCAGCCCTGCAGCATCCCTGGCTCCACTCGCAGGGGAACACTCCTTTACCCTCAGCCAGGTTTCATCTCCCCTCTCATGACTCCAAGATATCAATAAAGAGCAGGAGTCTCCCTGCTCTTTCTAATCAGTGCAATTAACTGGTAAACTGAGGGAACGTGCAGGGCTGTCCCTGGCGAGCCACCCTGTCAACTAGCAAATCCCATTAGCGCACGTTGAAGGTGATTATTGTGCTGACCTCACAGCTCAGCTACTGCTGAGGGTAACCAGAGTGGGGAGAGTCTCACCTTGAGCAGGCACTCAGACAACTGGTCTTACATTGTGCCTGCCCTGTGAAGACGTCTGGCTCCACAAACAGCTGTTAAAGAGCAACTGAAGTAAAAGAAAGAAATCAAAGAAAATAAAAAATAAAACCAATGCAGTACGGGAGCACTGGAGAAACAAGCACCGCTGTGACCTAAGGTCAGGGACACTTAATCCTACCTATTAACACAAAGACATAACCTTTGCCTCTTCCACGCTCCCCTGTCTAGCTGTGTCTGAACACATTAAGTTTTTCCTCATATAATGAGCTCTGTGTCCACTGTTTGTGTGCATCATTCTTCAGCTCCATCTTCTGAACCATCTCCTACAGCAGATGCCAAGTGGATAAAGATACACTTGGTTGCTTTTGACGTTGCTAGGAGTGTCATCCTTCATCCTGAATTTTGAGCCCTTCTTCTCCAGCCCTGTCAATGTACATTTTCACAGAGTTGAGCTCATGGGACAGACCCAAACATACATTTGGCTCTTCCCAGAGCTGAGGAACAGAGATGAGGAACAGAGGGCTGTCCTCCACCTGGCTTACCCTTCAAAGCATCCTGCACAAGCAGGCAGATTAGGGATTCAGCTGCCCACAGCATCAGGAACAGAGGACTCCACCTTAGAACTTATCCAGCCTTCCCAGCCCTGGTCCCAGGGGTGATGGAACCCTGCTGTGGGAGCTGTCCCCAGGTTGGTCTGACAGAGCAGGAAAGTGGCAGCAGCTACCAAAGGACAACAGGCCAGACAGTGACCAGCAGCACAGAACAGCCCAGCTGAGCATCATTGCACAGCCAACGGTGGGATTACGATGAGCGTGCACTTATGTAAGGAAGAAGCCACGGCTGCAGGGGAGCTGGTTTGATGGGGAGCAGCCAGCAGCAGAGCTGCTATGAATCACTGCCAGTTACCAAGATATCTAAAATTACTTGAAACATCTACGCACAGTCTGAAAAATTACAAGTACCAGGCAGTTTCCTTCCTGGTGCCAGCAAGCTACAGACATGAGCTACATGAAAGGTTTTATTCTTTCCAAGCAGAAAACATTATGATTGCTCTGCCTGGGTTGTCACAGCCACAGCGGCTGTTACACTCTGCCACAGCTGTTTCTTTGGGCCACTCCTGTGACTGTCCCCAGTACAATAAAAACAACTCACATGCACGTCCCAGTGCCTTTCAGTCCACATGTGTCTGGGGTTTGATGCAGACAGACTTTGTAAACAGACCTCATGGGCCCCACATGCTGCAAGCTGTATAGAGAAGTCACCACATTCTGCTTCCCCAGTTTCCTGGGGTTCCTTTCCCCATCCCTTTGCTTACCAGGGTGGGCACCATGAGTTACACAGGGCCATCACTCATGCCTTGTGTCTCTGACAAGCCCAGAGAGCTCATGAGAGCTGATGCTCCAGCATGGTGGAAGCTTTGGCTGTGGCTTTTGCCGTGGCCCCCAGGGCAGGAGAGAGAGGTCCCTGATGTGTTGCCCCCATACAGTGGCCACTAATACCACAGCACCAATCGCAGGCCCCTGGACAGGCTTCCCAGGGTCTCGGCTGGTTAAAAGCAGGTGTCAGTACTGGGCTCACATGCCTCTCTGAGCAGACACACATTCAGCCATCACCCCTTCATTCCTGGACTGGCATCTGACACGCCACACAGGGCAAGTCTTGCTGAACAGCAGTGATTTGCCTCTCCAGTAGATTTCAGGAGATACTGCAGCAGTGAGACCAAACTTTCTGACCTCCCACTCCTCTGCTGAGAACATGGAGGCAGCACCTGTCCCTGCCAGAGACATCTCAGAGTACAGCCCCCACCAAAGGGCAGGGCATGCCAACAGAGGTGAAGTCACTCAGCTGCAGACTGGTGCTGCAGGGACATGATACCTGGAGCACCACCTCACCTCTTGCAACTCTTACCCATGGCACACATGGGACAAAATCAGCTGGGCACACTCCTGTGATCCAGCCCCATTAGCCCTTGCCCCCACTCCCCCCAGCAGGAGGAGACTCCTGCAGTACCTCCAGGGTCAGACTACCACATCTGTACCAGCAGTGCCTAGCAGTCCACGCAGGGCTGAGCAGTTGAAGGGCACATTCAGGTTCAACACACCCCCCACCCCACCAAATCACGAAGGTGTTGCTTACTGTGCACCGGCCAGCGCTGGTTCTCATGAGCGCCATGAGCAGCACAGCACCGCACACCCTGCTGCGATCCCCTCTGGGGCTGGGGCAAGTGGCAGCTGACAGAGCAGTGAGTGCAGCAGGTGGGAAGATGAAGAAATAACCCTAGGAAAGATGCTTTGCCCGTGCTTTTCATAACATGCTAAAATATCATCCACAGCTCTCACTTCTGGTAGGACACAGACAGAAACGTTCTGAAATCTATTAAAAATAAGCCTCTGTGTTTTGGAAGCAGTAAATGAACAGGAGAAGCAGAGGACGGCTCTCGCTGCGCTACAGCCAAGCACACGTTCCCGCTAGAGCCAGCCGGGCTTCACCACTACCTCCGTGTAGCGCTACTTACATAACAACACCTTCACAAATCAACACCTTTCTTGAACAAAATGATCAGTCCTTGACAATTTAAAGACTTATTATTACATTTCCCGGAATCTGTGAAGGTTTTGACCCATTTCTTGGAAACATTGGGGGGATGAATTGACACAAGCGTTTGCAGGAACCACATAAAAGTCTGCAAAATGAGTCAGAGTGTTCACTGGGCAAGAAGCACCCCCAGGGCACCCCTGCCTATATCCTCCAGTACTCAGGGAGAGGAGAAAAGGTCTGTGCTAGACTTTGCACTGTAGATTCAAAACTGTTGAACTCACTGAAAAGATTATCCAAGAGAAAAAGAAAAACCGTTGAATAAAATTGCCCTTCTCCGTCGAGGAGCAGAAACACAATAATTTAACAGGCAAAATCAATTACTCCACAGAAATAGCAGAGCTCCTGAACACAGCGCTGTTGAAAAGTGTGTTTTCACATACTGTGTGGAGTAGCTGTACAAGCAGATTGCGAGTTTCTAGAAACATGGCTGTCAGCAGATGAAGTCTCAGCCAGTAGCAGGCAACAGCCAAGAAGTAGGAGCTTTTCCCCCATCTTCCCTAATTTAGGGAAACATTCTTGAAGAAATCACTCCAGCCAAACGCGTGTAACATTTGGCTCCAGCTGAAATCTCACCTAAACCAATATGTTGTCCCCAAGGCAGGATGGAATTCAAGATCTTCGGTCTTAAAATCGCAGAGCTTAATTTTCTCCCAGTCTGGCAGCCACCCTTTGTAGCCATTCAGCGGGGTGATGTGACACAAGGGATCTGCGTGCCCTTTGGGGCTCAGCTTTCGTGTCAGAGCTCTCAGGGGTAGGGTGACGTCTTCTAGCCCCAGTGTGTCTTCCAGCCCTGCGTGGCGTTTCCCTCTCCCGAGCTTCTGTGCCACTGGGCTCCTGCCGCCTCATTCTGCACATGTTGCGCCACAGGAAACTGCTCCCTTAGCTCAGGCTCTCCAATGGCTCATTCCGGTTTTCAGCTCTGGCTGTGAGAGCATCCAGCAGCTTTCCTGCCTTCAGGACAAGTTCAGCTTTTCCTCATGCTTTGTTATGGAGATTGCCACATCACAGAGCAATTAAAAATTAAACATGAGCAAAACAGCAAAGGCAAACCACAGGACAGACCATTCCAGGATGGTTTGCAGTATCTGTCTCCTTCTATGATCTATGGTTTGCAATATCTGTCTCCTTCCTGGGAAGACAGGCCTTTGCTTCAGTGTCATGGACAGCAGCTCCTCTTTGGATAATCCCCTCTGCCACCTCAGGATGCCAGGATGTGGATTTCTCCCCTCATCTAACTGTGAGCTGTGAATTAGAAGTAAAGGGGGGCTGCTAAAAAATACATCGTTATCCCCACTCACTGCAATGGCCATGATGCAAGCTCCCACCTGAAACAGTCCACATGTCCCCCCAGGCCTGCTCCAGCCTTGCACAGGAAGGGAAGCAGAGCAGCTTTTCCTCTGCTGGCACTCACCAGTGGGCAAGAGAGGGGGTCAAGTACCTGCCTGCTGCAGCTTCTGCAGAAACCTCCTGGCTTTTGCGACTGCTGAAGGCTTCCTCTTGCGATGCAACTGCCAGCCCTGCACCAGGAAGCACCAGACTAACACCAGCTGGAGCACATGGCTGCTGGCAGCAGCAGAGCTCAGATCTGCATTGCTGTCCTGCTCAGGCATCCAGGACATTTGTTCCAAGAGGCCCCGTTCAAAGCTGCTGAACTGGAGTAACACCTGCACATGAGCTCAGAGCCAAGGGCATCAGCAAGTAGATGCCCCAGCCCTGGAACTGTTCCAGGTTATGTTGGACAGGGCTCTGAACAATCTGCTCTGGGTGAAGACATCCCTACTCTCTGCAGGTGGGTTTCACTAGATCAGCTTGAGAGGTCCCTTCCACTCAAAGCCATTCTCTGTGAGCCTATGAGTTGTGCATTTCCTACCTGGAGTACCTCAACCCTTGCAACTGGCTGCCTCTCACCCCCTGTTCACATCCCATGGCCATCAGTGTTCCCTCATTTCACTCCCAGATGGTGGCATTTCCACGGGGATGGAGACAGCACAAGCGGTAGCCTGCCACTGTGGTCGAGGCAAATATTCCAAAAGGCAGTAAAACCATCAGTGATGGTTCGTATTGACAGCTGTGCACGAGACTCACACTCACATATGGACATCAGGGAAATTGACCACCCCCCACCAGAGCCGTGGGGCTGCTCCGTTTGTCTTTCACACTTGGTCCTATCCATCGCTTCTTAGAAAAGCTGAGCTGTAAACGCAGCGCCTCCACGCACCGCAGAAGAACTTAAAGAGGGGGCAGGAAGCAGGGTCTGAAGAGTTAACACCTAGGAAGCTCTTTGCAACACAGAATTATTAATTCGTGCAATGAATGCATAATTAATACTTGGCCTCATCTCCTTCTCTTTTAAATGTATTCCCACGTTGCATCGACGTTGTTGGCTGATGTTTGATGTTGATGAATCACAATTTTGCCTATCAATATTAAAATATTGCCAGAGGTATGTTTTTCAGTTTGGGCCATGAAAGTTTAAATTCAAATGCTGTCAAAAGCATCGATGCCGTGTTTTCCCAAGCCTCGGTGCAAAATCGGAAGAGTCCAAGTTTTGTCTTCAGATCTGGCGGTTTTGGACTATTTTTATTTGTTTTCTCCCATTCAAGCAATGACACAAACATAAGGTACCTCGCAGAACTTGAGATTTATCAATAATAGCATCTGAAATTGAGAGATCTAGTTACTCAGGAAACCTCAAGTCAAAACTAGTTTGTTCCTTGGACTATGATTAATGTGGTAAGTGATAGCAGATGGTAAATGCTTTGAGAAGCCTCTGCTCTCCAAAGAGGTGTTAATTATTTCAAAGCTGCAGCAAAAGGATAACGGAGAAGGAACAGGTCCCAGCCCAGCGTTAAAGTGAGACAAGAACAAAGGCACTTGAGCACACAGTCTCTGCCATGTATCTCAGTGAGTGGCCCGGTGGGGCCAAGAGCTCGCACCCAGTGCTCACGGAATCACAGAATTACTCTGGTTGGAAAAGACCCCTGGGATCATCGAGTCCAACCATCTACCCTACCTTGCAAGTTTACCCCTAAACCACGTCCTTCAACACCTCATCCAAACAATCTTTAAACACATCCAGGGATGGCAACTCAACCACCTCCCTGGGAAGCCCATTCCAG
>JAOXOE010000441.1:45746784-45758376 GCA_028565055.1 Phoeniculus purpureus
AGTTTAGGTTGGACACTAGACAAAATGTTTTCACTGAAAAGGTCATCAGGCCTTGGAACAGGCTGCCCAGGGAGGGGGGTGAATCACCATTCCTGGATGTGTTTAAAAACCTTGTCGCTTACCTGGAGCTCAGGGACAGGGTTTTGCGGTGAGATTGGGACTGTTGGATTAATGGTTAGATGATGATCTTAAAGGGCTTTTCCATCTGAAATGATTCTATGATTCATATCAAGTACTCTAGGTATGTACCTTTTTTTTGAGCCCAAGAACTAGAGGAGTGTCTGTGAGGCATCACCCTGGGCACTGATGGTGAGTGTGAGTTTGAGCTGCAGTGATGAGCTGTGACTTAAAACAAGGGGGCTTGGAAGACGTGCTCATACTGTGAGATGACGGGAAGAGCCCTCAGTTGGTGCTTACGGATGGAAACCATCGCTGTTCCCAGGGCAGAGGCTGACCAGTCCAGGGCAGAGGCTGGCCAGTCCAAGGCAGGACTGAATAAAATGTTTCTGGCAGGGGAGGCATTGTACAACCACTTTGGGGCCTCTCTGCCCCCTCTGACACAGCTGTGGGCTCCCTATGCAAAGAGCTGAATGTCCAGGGCAGCCAACAGAGGAGGATGAGGGAAGGAGAACTTTGCTCTTCACGCACTTCCTTTGCTAGAGATGTATTTTTACGATAAACTCCATGTGTACCCTTTTGTTCAAACAGCTGTGGCCAAGTTCCTCAAACACAGGGGCTTTATGGTAAAAAGGAAGACCAAACTCTCCTAGAGCAGTCCTCCCCACTGCAGACATCAACTACTTGTGTAATCACAGACATCCAGGACATCTAGGACTGTTTCTGCAGGTACCTGGCATCATAGAGGGCTGCTGCACTATGCTGCAAAACTGTGGCCAAGCTATACAGCTTTAGGAAGAAAACCTGGGTGAACTGCAAAGCCATTTGCTTTTCCTGGAAGAAAAAGCAGCCCTTGGTACTGCACACAGGGCACTTGGAGGCAACGGGACTGTATTTGCAGCTGTAAATCCATTGTGCTCTACACATGGCAGCTGAGAGGCCCTCAGCAGTACGGCTGACTCAGATCTCCCTCTACCTTCACGCAAAGGCTGCCAGGGTTTTTCAGCCTGAATTATTATTTTAAACAAAACCAGAATAATAGAACACTAATGTTTGTTTCCAGAAAGCAAAGTCTCTGGCCAAAAGCATCGTCTGTGACCTTCCAGAAACATTCAGCGCAGAGAGACAGGTTGACTGGAGACAGGGCTGACAGGAGCCACTGAGAGCGTGCTGCTTCCCCATGCTGCTCCTTGCAAAAGTACTGCTGCAGGAATTCCCTGACCACACTTCAGACTGAACTCTTGCACACTGTGGGCACCGTGGCTGGTGCTCTTCAAGCAGTAAAAGGTCCTAATGTGCTCTACCTTGAAACACCCCAGGGAGGCCTTCCCTGCAAAGGGCAAGCAGCTTTCCCCAGAGAGACCACAGAAGTGTCTATCGCCAGGACAGGAAGGCTGGAGTCAGTCCAGAAGGACCTCACAGCAGCTTCATGGCAGGCAGCATCCCCATCATGCTGAGCCACCACTGCTGAATTTGTGGACCAGGAAGAGGTCAGGCACAAACTACTGCTCCTCCTCATAGCATAGGGCTGTCTCATTCAGAACAGAGCCATCACAACAGGTGGAAGGCGAGGCTGGTGCTTCTTTTTGTCTGAAAGCTCAAAACAAAGTGCAGGGATGATGCAAGCAGAGAGCTCTGTGCTGGCTGCTCCACACCGGGCTGGAGGCTGTTGCCTGGCATGATGTGAAAAGCATTGCCGAAGTGACAAGATACACAAGCTGGTTTTGCACAGAAATAAATGTGCAATGTTCTGAGGCAGTAGTGGAATAGCAGCATCTGTTGTATCCGGAACCTGCAATGAAGGTCACTGCAGCAAGACTTCTCTCCAGAAGATGCTGACACAAGCTGGAGGAGCTCCATCTCTTGTCTTGCTCTGGACTGGACAGGCTGCTGAGATGCTGACTAGTGCTGGCACCACTGCAGCTTACACCAACGTCTGCCTTCGTACATCAAGCAGAATGCCAAGAGCAATCATTACTTCATGATTAGGAGTCTCTTTATGTTTTGGAAATGCCTCTCCACACCTCCAAAATAAAAGTGTCCCTAGAACTGCAGAAATGAACATGATGCAGTACGGCATCTAATACAACCTGCTGCAAAGCTTATGCCAGTCTTCAGAAAATGAGCTCGCTGTGTCATCTTTTCCTGCCTGCTCTGCATGGCACGGCCATTCTTAAAGCTGCCTTTCCCTCCAATTAGACAAGCTGTCTGGCAGAGTAGACTGTGGTAGGTAGGGGTCACCTACTCGCACAATGGCAAGCAGCCTGGCCTATGGTGGTGTCTGGCAGCTGGAGGTCCCTCTGCCAGCAGTGGAGGAGCCTATCTATGTGTGAACTCACCTTCAAGCTGAACTCTGAGGAAGCCATGAGCCCCTGGGTGCTGCTACCCCTGGGCACTGCTCCCTGGGCGCAGCACCGTTTGGGTGCAAGGTCTGGCTGCCAAGAGGCTGGGAGACCATCTCATAAGCTGGGTTAAGGCACATCCACATGCACAGAGCACTGGGGAAGGAGAGTGGTCAGAGCAGGGATCTGAAGGAGGGTCACCTCCACTCCTCGCAGGTGGTGCTGGCAGAGATCCCCATGTGCATCCCATGACTATGGGAACTGCACAGGGGATATGAGGTAGCCATGACCTGGAAGAGTGCAGATCCTGCCAGCTGAGCTGTGCCAGGACTGGGGAGCCCTACCAGGCCCTGTGCCATGAGCATGAACCAGCCCTGTGAGACCAATGCATTCAGGGTGGCAAGGAGAAAGGCATCAGCCCAAGTCAACAAACGACACCATTACCTCCTGGCAGTATTCCAATTACAATAGCTAATTAAAAAGGATATGCATTACCCACAAACAAAGCAGAATGCCCCTTATGCATAAAACCTGCATGAATAATATCTTCATCACATCCTGTCTGGCAGCCAGGAGAGCTTACACAGGCCTCTCTGGGGCCAGACAGCAGCTCCTGGCCCTTTCCTGTGCATCACATCCCAGATGGAGTTCACTGCCTCAGCATCAGAGACACGAGCCCTGTGACTACTCTGCACAGTGAGCCACTAGAGCACAAGTCACTGCAGAGGGAGAAGCAACTGTGGGCTGCCAGGGAGCAAATCTGCTAGAGCCTAGCAGCAATGTCCCGGCATCAGGGACAGCCAACCCCTGCCAGATATCAAGCCAGGGTGTCTGTGCACACTGACAGCACATGTTGGCCTGTACAGCAATGACCAGGGCCCTGACGAGGCAATGAGAATTTGGGGATGAAGGTTTAACATATAAACAAAAAGTCCCCAAGAGTAAGGATCCATCGGTAGCCATAGCAATGCAGTCTGCTGCTCAGATATGTTTTGCAATTTTCAAACAGCGTTTGGTTTGTCGTGCCTCTCATCACCATTAGGACATAATGGGACACTGTACAGCCGACTAAATGAATTCATAATGAGCACTGTAGCAAGTCTATTGAACAGGAGATAAATAGGTGATTAGCGTGGCTCTGCCCTGATGGATGGAGTTGCTTGGGGAGTTACGTACCATTTCCATAGCCTTTTATGGAGATACCATAAATCACAGCAGACAGAGTGACCCATTACAAGCTATAACCCAAAGAGAAGAGGACTAACATCAAGGAATAAAATTCAAAGGGCTGACAACGCCAGAAGCCTGCTGGCACAAATCAGAGAAGATTGATGCAGTGTGAGGATGCAGTGCGAACACTTGAGCCATCAGGACCTTCCTAAGGCAACAATGGAAAGATGCCTCAAGAAAGGGAGGAAGACAAAAGGGCTCAGCATTGGTGCTAAACGGCACGTTTTAGCTAGGATATGAATGTGTTCTGGGAAAGGTGCATCCTTCAGCCCTTGTCTCAGGGGCTTGAAGGTAGCAAATAAAAATGAAATCAGCACTAAGAAAGGGAAAGAGCAAAGACACTGTCTATACCTACCCAAAGGTAGAGGAAATAAAGTGAGTGAGAATTTAGCAACTGGAACTGGAACATCAGAAGGTAGAAGGATGTGAAGTGGCCAGAAATTAATGCTGAGTTCCTGAGAATAGCAACTGAGTCAATGACAGGGTCAGTGGACAGGGCAGTCGCCTGACAAGCAGAGGAGGGAGCTCAGGCAGGAAAGACAAGGGAAGTGACTGCGTACTTCTGTCAAGAGCTGGGAGCATCAGTCTACGGTGACCTGAAATTCTGAAGTGGCATATGAGTCTAGTACTTTGGGTAGAAGGAACGCAATGGAAAATTTATGACGGCGAGGTCACAGTCTGACCTCCTAGTATGAAAAAAGGGGTATGTGTAGGAGGTGATGGGGACAAACTACTCCAAATCAAAGTCAGCCATCTGTACCATCTAAAAAAAAGTCATTTGTGATATCTTAAGAAAAGTCAGGAACACATTGCAAAACAGGAGTCCATAGGAACTACTGTGTAATGAATATGTGCAATACATTCCTGTGTAGGACAAGAGTGCCAAGGAAAGCACTCCACAATATGTGCGTCACACTTCAAGTTACCAGAGGAGTCTGGTAAAGCTGTCGTCTGACTATGTACTAAGGACAAAGATAAAGTAAAGAAAAGTATTCCAAAGTACCTTCTAAATACGAAACCCCCTTTGATTTTAGACAGCTAACATGAAAATATAATCAAAACAACAATTCCACTCTGCTAAGAAGGAAGGGGGTTCCTAGAAAGTGAATGACTGACTCGTTTGCATTTTGATAGTGGCTGATGTCAAATGTCAGTAGCAATGAACAGTGTGGGGTAACAGGCAGGGAAGCAGCAGCTTCAGCTCAGCTGTGGTGGCAGGGATGTGCCTCAGGGAAGTGTCCTATGCTGAAGAAGAAGTCGACTCACACTAGGCGCTAAAGTAACATAATAGAATCACAGACTCACAGGTTTGGTGGGAAGAAGCCTTCAAAGCCTACCTAGTGCAATCTTCTTTTAGTGAGCAGGGACATTTTCAACCAGAGCAGGTTGCTCAGAGCCCCATCCAGCCTGACCTGGAATCTTTCCAGGGATGAGGCCTCTCCCATCTGTCTGGGCAACCTGGGCCAGTATCCCACCACCCTTGGTGTAAAAAATGTCTTCCTTGTATCTAGTGTGAAACCAGACTATCTCATCCTGCTGGGAGAGATTTCTCACTCAAAACACTTATTTGCTGTGCTAAAATGCTCTTCCACCGTCTCTCGGAGGTGTTACTCATGTAGCTCTGACAGGGAGAGCGCTATTTCTTAGGATATGAGGAATCCCAACAAGGTGGCACAGATGAACCCTGGATGTGTTTAAAGATTGTTTAGATGTGGTGCTTAAAGATCTGGTCTAGTGGTGGACTTGGTAGAGTAGGGTTATTGTTTGGATTTGATGATCTCAAGAGTCTTTTCCAACCCGAAGGATTCTATGACTTTATCCTGCCTTCAGTAAAGAGCAGTGCTGGAAACCACTCAGGGAAATTTTGGGCAGGTAATGGTGGGACTTTGTTATAAAGCAGAGATGGTATGTAGAGATAAAGGCATAGACCTTTCTAACATGGGCACTGTGTCACTGTGGGACATTGAGAGATGGGGAACAAGTGGCACAAATATTGGCGTGGACCAGTTGTAAGATAGATGGCATCATTACCATTACGTATTACTTTGCACTTTAATAGTACAAAGCTATTCTGGGAAACAGCATGAGCACACGGAAAACTTGAAATCATGAAAATTCATCATGGCTTGAATCAGTGTGTCTAAGGCATGACTCATCAAGACACACTAAGAAATCACAGGAGTCATTCTACAGGCTATATCAGCACCTGGATTTTCGCATACAGTGGTAGCATTTAATGTCCACGAAAGACAGACTCTCACAGAAATGATGGTGGAGAAAGGTTGTGGTTATAGACAGTGGGTGACTGCACTTAACCTTCCAGAACATATGTACCAAAAGGAAGTATGCAACCATCTCCTGCGGAGAGCAGCAGGGGTGATCCTGGCTCAGCATGGATCCTGATCAAAGGCACTGGGTTATGCACCTTGCCTGATTGAGTGCAGCAGGGACCCAGATCAACAACTCCAGTGCTTTCTTCTGGTTGAATCTCAATTTTCTTGCAGCAAGGTACATCACATACTCCCATGATCAAACTTGCCTTGATTCCTGCAGCATTTTTGACCACAGTTCATATCCTGTGGTAGCTCGTGCATGAGTACAGCTCTAAATAAAAATATGGTGCCTAACTGGAAGAGCAGGGTGATGGGGCCATACACTCTGATAGCAAGCCACGTGCCTGAGTGTTTGGAGATTCAAGAGAACAAGGGGACACAGCAATGCATTGCACCAGCCTGCTGATCATTATAAGTCTGTGAGGCAGAAAAAGGCATTCAGACAGATACAGATACAGATAATGAAGTTGCCTAACTGAATATGCGCCCTGAGCTAGGGGACAGTACAAGAGAATCACAGGGAATACTGCTTGAAAACTTGGCAACATGATGCTGAAGCCTGCTATCATGAGCCATTTGAGACAGAGCTCGGATCTCACTAGCAAGGGAGTGACAGACAGAGTGGGGACTGGGTGCCAGGAGCCTTCCATGTGATGACAAGCAGCTTATGCTTCATATGACAGAGAAAAGGGTTCCAGTGAAGCGATTTAAAGAGAGAGATGACATGGAGCAACACAGATCTTTACAACAGCTTTCTGACTGGACACCATTGGTCCAGGACTGCACGTGTCAAGGCAAAAGGAGGGGTGTTGCAAACATGAGAGAGAAGGAAGGCTTCAGCCAGAACCTAGGCTGCATGAATGACCACTGTCTGCTAGAGATGTGATAGAATAATCCTCCATGTTTGGGTGTGGGAAGGTGAGAAGAGAGAGCGGTTCGGCAAACAGCAGGTCTGGAGCAGAGGGTGCATCTGTGAGTCATCAACCAGCATGGATGAATTTGCCACAGAAGAGGTTTCACAGGGTTGAGGACAGAGTGAAAAAAGGACTGAAAGTTGATGAGGAGAGGAAAGTACCCTCCAAGAGCCCTGTTTAGGAGACAGATATGCAAGAGGAGAGCAAGGTGGTAGAGCTATAGAAGACAAAGTACCAAAAGTTACACAAAAAAGACTGCCTGCCAATCTTGAAGGTGGCTGAATAGGAAAGGAGGAAAACAAAAATGAAAGAGCTGAAAGGTCACAGTGGGTTGTAGGGTTGTGTCAGTATAGTCTGTCACCAAATACAGATGCTCCTCTATAAACAGCTGGTGCCTTACACATGCCGAGCATTCAAACATGTCACCCTACCACACTTTCATGCTCTGGTCTCATGGAGGAGTTTAAGAATCTCCCTCTGTATTTAGAGAATAATTCTATACCCCTTAGAGATGGCTGGGAATGCCATGTGCTTTAAGTATTTGTTTATTCTTATTCAAGAGGAGCTTTTGATGTAGGTCTATCCATTACTTAAAAGCCACTAAGTTGGAAAAGGATGAAAGGAAGTGAAATGGTCTGTATCATATCATTCTGCACAGTACTTGTGTATGCTGAATATTTCATTTATTCTGTAATCTGCAGATGGTTTGGAATTGAAAAGCTGGGCTATTCCAGTGGCAGCCCTTTTGTTCTTGGAATGAGCTGGGCTTATTCAAGCAAAGCAAGGAAACGCGTGATTAATGGCAACATCTATCTTTAAGGAAAAAGGTTGTCACTAGGCTGAGCTATTAAGCAATTCTAAAATGTTTTAACATTGTGCTTTAGATGGCAGAGGCTTGAGGGAGGGAGTTTCTTCTGGTGACAGCAAATCAAATCTGAGGGATCTTCACTGCCCTCTTGGTAGGGTGGAGGGAGGCCAGGAGCTGCACTAGGGAGAAGGAAATACCTGCAGTTGCAGACCACCTTCGTGGCTGAGCACATAGGGCACCACCCCATACTCAGGAGGACCCTTGGTGAAAGAAGGGCTGGACCCAGGATACCTGTCTAGGGGAAACGCAGGTTGTGGCTTGCCTAGCGAGACACCTGCAAGGGTGTGATGCATAGTCTCAAAAGAGTAACCCTCTGGGCTGGAAACAAGAGAGCCTGCACAGTAAATGAGAGAGGAGAAGAACCAAGTGAAAGAGAAAATATAACAGGGAGAGAGATGATGGACAAGGCCAGTGTGTAAGAACATGGGGCTGCAGACAGCCCCAGACCATGTGCATGACTGCAGCTGGAGGAACAAAGTGCTACCATTTCAAAAGGTTTCTGAGCTGCAATGAGAGGAGCAGGACTGTCTCACCCTCCTGTCGTGGCTCTAAGAGGTCAAGTTCAGCAGATGCTCCGGGCAGAGGCAGCAGAGCCTGCCTCCTGCTGCCTGAAGCTCATTGCAAGACCTTCCTGAAGGGCTCGGCTTCTCCAGTTTTCCTCTCTACGCAACGTAACAACCACAACCATTTCAGGCTTGACTTTCCAGGCTTTCTTTCATATCTCAGCACAACTGGACCATTGTTCCTGCTAAAAGTGTCTCAATCTCTCAGCAGTGGATTTCCTAAACCTGAGCTCCTCCTAGCACAGTTGCTGCAGGGGAGCATCTTTGGAGCAGCAGGTACCTTGCCACCCACCCTCAGCGAGGTGTGTGTGAGGCAGTGGTCTCCTCTGACAGCAGGTCCCTCAAGCAGCCTGGACCCAGACCAGGTTCTGCCCGTGGCACCTCAAGAGGCTTTGAATGCCTGAGCAACACCCTCTGATCCAAGTGCTTGGCTTTCAGACTCTGCTTTGGTGAGAAAGCCTGTACTCATAGAAATATTCCTGGAAATGTGCTGTTGTTTCCAAAATATTCAACTAGCCTGGGATTTTCTGGAAAGGCAGGAGAAGAGTGCACTTTCCTCTTCCCATACACAAAATGGTTTGTGACCCTGAAAAAAACCAGTAAATGATGGACATTGAAGAAGTCATTTAAAGAACTTTAATCACAGTCGAGCAACTTGTGTTATAGAGGGTGACTAAATGGGGGTTTTCCCACAGCCAATTTTTTTCTTTTTTTGTTGTTTTGTTTAAACAAGAAACTTTTGCTTTCTTACTTTGAGACAACATGAAGAACTTAGTCCTTGTAATTAAGGTGATCAGAAATTGAGTTAAAATTCCGCATGAAAGGGCAGAAGATTAAATTTTCACTGAGAGAAACTTGCACATCTTAACACACCGGTGGAGGCTTGCTAACCCTAACAGTTACAAATATTTGCAGTCCAAATAGACCATAATTAGGAGCAGACATAAAGGAAAGGTGTAGAGTGTAAAGAAAGAGATAAAGGGAGCAGGCATAAATGCAAGGTGTAGAGAATAAAGAAAGAGATAAAGGGAAAAAATAGAAGGTTCCACATAAATATGAGAAGAAACTTCTTAACAGTGAGGGTGACAGAGCACTGGAACGGGCTGCCCAGGGGCCTTGTGGAGTATCCTTCTCTGGAGACATTTAAAACCCATCTGGATATGTTCCTGTGTCACTTGATCTAGTTTATCCTGGTTTGTAGTGGGATTGGACTGGATGATCTTTTGAGGTCCCTTCCAATCCCTAATGTTCTGTGATTCTGTGAAAAAATTATAGTTTGTCTGTCAAGAACTGTCCATTTTTCCTTTCTCACAGCAGTCTGCTGAGTTTTCAGGCTTTTTGGGACAAGCAAGTTTTAAAGAGCACATAGGATTAGTGCAATGCAGGAATCTGAACAGAAGAGACTGAGTCAGGGAAGCTGGAGTCCACACAAGACTGGCAAAGACAGGCCTGGCACATCCATTCTGATGTGGTTACCATAGAGAGAAAAGAGGCTGCAGGAGTTGCACTTTCCACCTCATAGGTTTTATAGGATTTTAAGCAATGTCAGCTGGATTTATTGAGTGGAAAGGACTTGTACTTCCTTGATTGCTGTGGTTTCGAGAGACAAGCTATTCAAATCTCCTCAGACTCCCGTGTTCAAAAGTCTGTTCATTTTGTATGAAAGCTTATGAACCACAGCTAAGGTGAAAGTACACCTTACAGAGGGAGGGAACAAAAGTGTCAGCGAGTGGGAGACAAGAGTCAGTAGTTCTAGGTGTAATCTGAGAAAAGTGCAGTGAGCAGTGTAGGAAGTGGCATATCCCTCTACTACTGTGATCCTTCTACTATAGCTCAGATTTTGCTGGATCAGGTAAAACTGAGAGTTAAGAAAAAAAAGCCAGAAAACAGCTGTTTCTCTGTTTTTGACTCAACCGACTTCTGCAGACCTGGCATTATTTTAAATGAAAGTGCACCTTTAAGTAAGGGTGAGATAAGGCCCACAAGGAAGTGCAACCCCAAAGGGGAAAGTTAAGCAGACATTACCTTAAGACAGTAAGGGCTGCAAAGCACTGGCCCTTTAATCTCTGTGCCACTGAATTCAGACTTCACTCTGCTCACTCACTGACTGGTACTGAGATACCCTGCACCAACACATCTGGCTAATGAAAAGCTAAAGTGTCTATTAAACCTCATCTGTTGTGCTACTGATACGGACAAACAGAAAATAAAATCACTGCAAAGCAATTCCCACTGGCGATTTTTTTATTCTGGATGGAGAGAAAACTCTTTAAAGAAAGGAGATAACACCTTTTAAGTCTTCATTTTTAACATGGAGAAAAACTGGATGGTAATTCGTTTTCAGAAACATTCTCGGTGCAAGATTCCGCCATAGTCTGACAATGCGCCCAGCAAAGAGCTGGGCAGAACGCCACAGGCACCGCTTGGCACCGCCACGCTCTCGTCGGTCTCACAGGTCCGCGCACAGCGCGCACGCGGAAGCACAGGACAAAAACCTCTCCGTAACCCCATGGCCAGACCCTCCGCCTCTCCCTGCAAAGGAAGCCGCGCCAGTTCCCACCGCCCGAGCGAGCGGACGGTCGCGCTCAGCAGCTCGATGCGCGCTTCTGCGGCTCATGCCGGCACCGGAGAGCTCTGCCCGCACGGAACGAGGGGGCGGACTCCACCGCACAAATTCTGTGCTCGGTTAGGCTGTAGAGGCCACATCGGCGCAGTTTAGTGCCAGCGAGTCCAGCACCAATCCCGCTCTCAGGAGAATTTAACAGGCAATGAAGCAATCTTGCTATAAAGAATTTTATTGACCTCACAACCCAGGAAAAAAACCCCAGAAATACCCTAAAAAAGCCTATATAAAAAAAAAAAAAGAGACGAACAAAGGAATTACATCAAACGGCTTACACATGCACCCTGGAGTAGTCACGTAGTTCAGATCAGGAGCCTACACGAGCACCCTTTAACACCCGTACTTTACCTCCGCACTGACCTATTGGAGAATGAGAAGCCCCACCCCGCCCCGAGTAGCTCCGCCCTCCCTCCTCTGCGGGGTCTCCAGCGCCACCTGCCGGACCGGTTCGGCGCTGCAGCGAACGGGCGAGGACGAGGCGGGAGAAGGCGAGGTCGGCAGAGTCGGTTACGGCGGGGAGCGGGGAGGCCGCCTTCGCCGGCAGCGCAGCGCGGTGGTGGCGCACACGGAGAAACGCGGTTCTAGCGCGGGATGCGCGCCAG